>JASSUY010035522.1:0-128242 GCA_032466535.1 Forpus xanthops
GCCCCCGGCCAGCCGCAGCACGGCGCGGCACGGCATGGCGGGACTGCGTTACCCGCAGCAGAGCGGCTACTGCCGCGCGGCCACCGCCATGAACCTCCTGCTCGGCGTCTTCCACGTCCTCCTGCCCTGCTTCCGACCCGGCGAGGCGCAGGGGCAAGGTGAGCGCACCGGAGGGAGGGAGCGGAGGGCGAAGCCGCCGCAGTTGCCCGCTCCGGGTGTGCGAGAGCGGCCGCCGCCCCCACTGCCGTCCCTCGGGCGGCTGCCGCGGTGGCAGCCCGGGGACACAAAGGGAGCCGGGACGTGGCTCGCAGCCTCCCCCTATCCCCTTCCTCTCGTCCCGGTGTCAGCCGGGCTCCGCGTCCCTGCGGGCTTGCCCCGCACCCGGGCCGCTGCTTGCTGGCTCCGGCCTCCTGGCCCCCTGCTAGCGCGGCCGGCCCACCCGTGGTTTCTCTCTCTGCTCCTGCAGCCATCGAGCCCATCCCCGGGGTGGTGGAGCTGTGGCAAGCCGAGGAGGGGGAGCTCCTGCTGCCCGCACAGGTGAGGGGGCGCTGGGGGGGGGCGGCGGTGGTTGCGGCTGAGGTGGAGGGTGTGAAGCGAGGCCGAGACCCGGGGGGTCAGGAGCCATTACGGGGTGAGGAGGGGAGTGTGTGGGGCCGGGGGGCGGGTGTGGGGCCGCGGCGGGAGGCCATCGGGGACGGCCTCGCCCGCTGTCACAAGCCGCAGCCCCGTCGCTGCCGCGGCTTCCCCCTCCCCGTTCCCTCCCCGTTCCCTGCCGTTACCGGGCTGAGAATGACGGTGGGGTTCTGAGGCTTTATTCCTCCCCCTTCCCCGGTATTCTTCTCTTTCCTCCCCCCGTTTTGTCTATCTGCTTCCTTTCTTTAATGACTGCAGTAGTGCAGGGTAAATACTGTATGTGCATGCCAGGGATACCATGTATTTTGTATTTCTATCTCAAACGTGCTCAGGTGAAGCCATTTCTCCCCCCCCCCACTGACACATCGTTTCTGATGCTGGCCCTCTCTTGTCCTAGCTCATTTATGTTTTGTTTAGCTGCTGCTATAGAGTGCTAATGAGGTTTATTAAAGTCTGTGCTGGCAAGAGGAGCTGAGATGGTAAAAAGCAGGGGTGGGCTGGTGAGTGAGGGGTGCTGTGTGCAGTGGAGGCAGTGGTCTGGAGTTGTTGGCATTTGAGGCAGTTGTTTAACTTGCAGTCATGGACTCTGCCATATGTTGAGCTGGGCCTTCCTAGACTTCAAGGCACCAGGCTCTTAAATGGGAAGAAGCAGTCCTTGGGGACATCATCTTATGTGAGGAAGGGAAAAGAGGGTAATTTATTTCACTTAAGTCATTATATCATTCTCCGTTTAGTGCTCAGCCACTGATACCTATTAACACAGGGGAAAAAAGAGCGGAAGTGTTATGTCTTTCTTCAGCTAGCTAACGACTGATGCTGCTTACCAGAGCCTAGCATTTTGTATTGTGGTGTTATGACAGCATCACTTACTGTATATGCAGATGACTATATTTATATGTGTTACACTATTCAGAATTTGCCTGGTGCTAATACAGTAGTAACTAAGGGAAGGTATAGTCTCTGTGCCCAGGGATGCTGAAGGAGCTCGACCTTTTGCTTGTGCATTCTTTACCTTGAAGACATTAAGATGCATTAGATATAGAAGCATGTAATGCAGTCCTTTATAATCAATTCTCATAGCGAAGCTGCAACTGACTGATGATGACGTGATATTTACTTCCTGAGGAGATTAGGTCCACTTGGCAAACACTTTGTTCTTGAGCATCCCCATAAAAATGAGCTGTGGTGTGGCTGTAATGATCGAGATTCATAAACACTAAGAAATGTTGGCAGTACAGTGTGGAACTTAAGGAAATAGAAATAATTGATAGGTTAATCATCATTAATGATGGCAGTGTTCAAGGCCAGGTTGGACAGAGCCTTGGGTGACATAGTTTAGTAGGAGATGTCCCTGCCCATGGCAGGGGGGTTGGAACTAGATGATCTTAAGGTCCTTTCCAACCCTAACTATTCTGTGATTCTATGAAGGAAAACCAGACATGAATGGCACATGAGCTTGATGTGATTGAACATATGGTCTTACTGAGGCCTTGCAGCCATGAAAGGCAAAGCTGAGGCTGGTTCTCTGTTCCTCTGTCGTTTCTGTAGATGCTGTGGTTGGTATGCAGGAAAGAAAGCAGGTCTTCTGGTTTCAGCTGAGGTGGAGGGTGTGAAATCAAAAAATCGCGATAGGCTCATTGAAATACAAGGTGGATGTTAAAAGCCAGATGAACCATTTCCTGAGCACTGGTGGTGCTTCAGCTGTTTTGCATGCCTTTCCCCTCCTAGCTTGGGGACCACAGCAGCATCTAGCCCATCCATGACTGCTCAAGGTGAAGCGGAAGGGCCTGGGTTGCTCAAACAGTTTTAAGACCAAAGCTTGGTTCCAGGCCTGATGCCCAAATTTCTGTTCCCTCGTGGTGTTTGTGGCTGAATTTGAATCCGCCTTTTCTAGTTGTCAGGAAGAAGGAAAGGAGACCTCCCTCAGCCTGTGCAGATACGGCAACAGATCCTTCAACACCCTTTCCAGGGAGTGTTTCCATGACATTGCTCTGTGATTGCTGGTTGTGGCTCTTCCCTGAGTACCCAAGGAGTCGAGGGTTACCCACCCTGCCACGATCCCCTCTCGTGTCTGTGAGGTCCTGAAGGCAGTTCAGCGTTGTCACCCTCCCGGGTGACTGTTCTACGTTGGTGAAAGGGCATCAGCAGAGATGCTGGAGACTTGGAAAAATCACTTCATCTGTTAACACCTGACTGCCCTTTCTTTTTTAGCGCGATGCTTAAACTGCAAGAGGCTTATTGCTTAACTGTCTCCACTAAAGGAAAGTGATCTGCCTTACTTCTACAAGGAGGTTGTCCATATTCTCTTCCTTGAAAAAAACACTTTCTCACTTAAACCTTCACAGAGGGTTGTTGCCTAGTGTTTGTATACCACAGCAGTGGTGATGCGATGGGGAGGGTCTAGTAAGAGAAAGAGCTTCCTTGCTTTTGAGTGGATAATAAGTATTGTATGATAGGGAATATCTGAAGGTTGCTTCATTCATGTGTTTAAAGATGGGTCTCAGGGAAGACTTTGGGAACAGGAAGTGCTGTGGTTTCTTGATCTGGTTCTTCCTGTTCCCTTTTGGAGGAGGGCAGGAGGGAGTGCGGCACAGGAGAGCAAGGGCTTTGCATATAGAAGTGAAAAATCTAGAGGGCACTGTGCATGCTCCTCTCCCAAAGCATCTCCCTCTTGCCTGTGTGTTGCAGGCTCCTGGCAGGTATATGCCCTGTCTGTCCAGCTGTTTTGCCCATTTCTAGCTGATTACCAATGCTGTCTGATGGATGTTTTCCTCTTCTGTTGTGACTTTGCATTGTTATCGTATTTTCCATGCATCATCAGCTGCCTGTGACAGAGCAGTTTTGAGCATTCCTTACTGCCTGCAGAACTTGAGGGTGAAAGTTGGATGAGTTGGTAGCCCATTCAGCCGTCAGGTTACCGGTGCATGCTTTTGTTCTAAGAGCACATACTGAAAAAAGACATCGTGTAAGGAGGTGAGGGAGGGGGAAGCAAAGCATTTTAATATTTGTAGTTGCTTTCTAGGCCTCTTGCAGCATTGCTTTGTCTATGTGAACTGCATGAATTTGCATGCTGGAGCGCAGCCGCCCAGGGCCTCCACGCCTCCACCCTGGTTGGTTGTTCTACCTTCTGTTTCCTCTTGCTTCCCTTTCATTGTTTGTGCTTCTCGCATGCCCCCTCCCAGCTTCCCTCTCACATGTGTTTGTGCTTTTCTTTTTTCTTACCCCCTTATGCTTATGGTCCTTCGAGTTTGGCTTCCTCTGAAGCCTGCAGAGCTGTCTGGGGATGGCTCACCTACTGCTCTTGTTCCACAGCTGAGCCTGAAGGTTGTGCGTGGGCTTGCATGCTGGAGCTGAGGAGCAGCTGCCTGTATCTAGCATGCTGACAGTCTTCCATTGGTCTGCAGCTTCCTCCAGCATTTTAATGCTTCTTCCTGGGTTCCCTTTTTGCTTTGAGACAGGCTGGGTTTCCCAGTCAGATGTGGTATTCGTATTCCTTGGTGCCCAGGTCCTCTTTCTCTTTGAAGGTGGTGTGAAGTGTGGGGTAGCTACCTTGCTCTCCTTGGCCTCGAACTCTTTTTATAGCAAATGACCTTGTGGTTGGTGACTGGGTTTTTGATTTTGTTTTTCTTCCTATCATTTCTCCTCGCTGTGGAAAAATGTAGAGCCTTGCCCTGATTGTTGGGAGATGCTTGGAAAACCAGTGGGATTTCGACACAGAAAATCTCAAGTGTGAAAGGCTTGATTAGAGCAGTTGTGGGTTTTATTCAGACTCCTTATAATTTTGTGGTTTTGCTTGTTTGTTTGTAACTCGTTAATACTTACTTAAGTAAAATGCTTGGGGGAAAAAGCTCCTTTGTGTAGGACTTGACACCCAAGCCCTTCACCATTAAAGGCGGAAAAAGCTCCAAATAAGAGCAGCTATATTGGAGCCCTTCAGTGCAACACTGAAAGGCAGTTGTATTTTTTTTTTTGCTGGAGAGGAGAGCAAAGAGCTCAATGAAAAGCACAGAAAGGATACAGGGCCTGCTGCCTCCACTGCCATGAGAGTATCAAAGGAGAAGCCTTGTGTGGGTGATTGCTGTGAGCATCTGAAGGCATGGGCAGGTGGGTTGGATACGTGCAGGGTGGGGCATGCAGCGCTTTCCTTTCAGCCTCTTCACTTTTGAGGGAGGAACTACTTTAAAATGAAACAAAGATTAAATTGTAGATTTTGATGTCACGATTATGTCACAATTGAAAATGATAGTAAGTCGTCAAAACCAACATAGACCAAACTCTTTTTTGGTGTCAGTGCCATGCCTGTCTGCTGTGATGGGTGTTCTACATTCCTGCACATTGCATGTAGGAGATGAGTGAGATGTTCCATTAGAGGAATGCCTTGTGTATGTTTTAGTTTGCTTGTAGGAGATTACAGTGACAGATACTTCATTTTACTGTGATAATGTTTAGGATGCTTGAATTTGGAGGGAGAGAAAGATGCCACAATGTTTGCTGTATTGTTACAGATGCTGGGCAAATACAGAGCTGCTGCCTGAGTTTTCACTTCAAAGGTTCTACTCGGTTCTGAAAGATTATTATATTGTTTTTTCTTTTCCTGTGTAGTAGCAACTCATCTTCAGTTCCTGTTCTTCAGTGCAGCTCAGGGGGTAATAAGGTTAATTGTTCTGCTGGTTTCGAAAGCTGATGAAGACCTTGATCTTGCTTATGTATCTGAGATATGCAGCGCTGCAGTATGTCATTAACAGAGGCTCATCCCATCAGCTATGCACAAATTAAATGGATGGAGTCACTGACTTCAAAGCAGGATTTGTCGGAAGGCACACAATTTGTGTGAAAGCCCAAGACAGGCTTGGGTGGGAACTGGGCTCCTCTTCGGGCTGTTAAAGGGCTCCTTCAGCCTCCCAGCTGGGCTTCTGGATGGTACTGATAGGACTTGAGGCTGGTTGGCCATGCAGATTATGCAGAAGCTGTCAGCCCAGGCTCTCAACACTTGTGTGACATGACAGGGACACTTTCAGGGGCGTTCTAGCACAAAGATAAGCACCTGCCCGTATTCAGGATGAGGTTTGGAGGAAGCGGATTTTTTTTTTCCTTTCATGGATAGGCTGTTGGGACCTGCATTTTAGCTTCAGAGCTGCTCCCTTTCTCCCATCCTCCTGTACCACTAGTCTGGTCCTATGGTAGTTTAAGAAATCTTGCCTTGTTAAATCCTAGTGTAAGTATATGCGTAGCCTGTGGCATTTAGAGGACAGAAGACATGGAACTCTGCATGCTTAAGAGTTGAGGGTGGTTTTTCTTTTTGTAATTACTTTTTTCTTGCACAGTTGAGCTTTTATGCTGTGTCTGCATTATAGACTGGGGAGGTTTTTGTCATTGTTGCTTGAGAAAAAGCAAAAAGAAGTGACAAGATAGCTAGTGTTAAGGGTGAGCACCTTATAGTGATGGAGACATAGGTGTCTGATGCCTGGCAGATGTTAAGCCTTTTTAAAGGAGGAGTTAAGCTGTTTAAAATGAGGATAGCTCATCAGTCTGTTGTAGCAGAGAAGCTGTTTCTGGAGGGTGTGGATGAGGAGTTTTCTAATTCTGCTTTGGTATGTACTGAGGCTCTGAAGTTCAAAAGGAGCCTTGAGAAGTTGGGTTTATATTGTGCACTACTTGTAGGGTCTAACAGTAAGGCTTGGCTGGGTGATCTCGAGAGGCAGGAGCTAGGACCTCTAGGTAGGCAGGTCTGTGCTGAAGGACTGTGTGATGTTGCAGATCCTGGACAATTACCATGGTGTCTCCAAACACTCTTTAAGGGCATGTGTACAGAAAGATTGCCAAATCCTCAGATTAACTTGTCAGTCTAGTTGCAGATTAGGTTATGCTATGGTGCAGGCTTTGCTGCTGATGTTGGATGAGCTGTTTGTTGCAAAAAGATTGACATTTAGGTACATTTGGTAGCTTGGCAAGAGCTGTAATAATACTAGCCATATTATCATTAGCTATAGTGTGAATTATTAATATTATTATTAATCATATTTGTTGCCTTAATATGGTTGCCATTTCCCTTCCCCTCCCCCTCCGCCAAAGCTCAAGTGTTCTGAAATCCTGTCTGCCCTGTTGAGTACCTGAGTAGGGCTGCCTGATCTGCTAAAGCATCTGAAGCCTGTAGAAAGATGTTCAGTGTTTGTGCAGGTGATTTTTTTGTTTCCAGTACATAGTGCAAATAGGAGCAAGAGTCAAAGCTGATGACTTGGGGCCTGTTCCGTGATGCACTTAAATGGGAAATGTGTAGGAGGGGTGGTGGAAGGTGCATTCATTTAATTTTAAATGTCTTTTCCCCACTGTCCCCCTTACTTTTTCATTGCTAAGGTCTGTAGCTTACGTCTTGTGAAACCAGAAGCAGTAGCTGGGAAAATGTACCAGCTGTTCCTGGCAAGATGGCTGTGACCTCTTCCTGAAAAATGTTAATCTCCCTGAAGTTGTCCCTGGTTTCATCAGCACCAGTTGGGTGGCTGTAGCATGCTTCATTTTGAGTGGTACCTAAAGCTTTCCTGGAGATTTTGGCTGATTCAGAGCAGCTACCTGCTTGTTTTAAATGGTTTTCCTGCAGGGAGCTCATTGAACCAACACTTGAGTTCATTTCTGTAGACAGCTCAAAGTGGTTAGTTGTGAACTGCAAGCTGGCACAGTGTGTTAACTGCATGTCTCAGAAATTGCTCTGGTCCAGCAACTGAGCTAAGCTGTTGTGTTTAAAGCTTCTGTGCTCTCTGGTTTCTTTGTGCTGCTGATCACTGATGAGATCTGGGTTTGGGATCTGGCAGTTCCTGTTGGAACATGGTGCCTTGCCGTTGCTTTTGGTGTTACCACCTGATCTGAGTTTCAAGGCATTCTGCATCATATTTTCTCAGGTGCTCACTAATGAAATCTACTGACAGGGGTAAGTAATTTGAAGGTGAAGGAAATAGTCTTCTTGTAGTTTGAGGACAATTGATTGGTTTAGATTGAAATTGTATGACTGAGCAGAATTTTATATGCATCTGTAAGTGGAAAAATGAGTGTTCAATGAGCACTTGAGGAAAAAAATAATGGAGCAGCTATGTTAGGTCACCATGTGTCTTGGCAAAATGAGCTGAAACTTCAGATAGGATGGCCAGCACCTACCTTACTCGAATCATCAAGAAATCTTTGTAGGAATTCTAGATTTCTGAGTTTGTTTTGCAAGCAAGTCCTATGAGAGTCCATCTTCAGTGGTGTTGAAAATTATATGTATGTACAGTGTACTCTGTTGCAGTTCTGAGGTTCTTACGTAGTATTTTCTCTGTTTGTCAGGCTGATTTGGAGGAGGATGTGGAAGAACATTCACAAGAGCAAAGGTAAGCAAAACTCAAATGAAAACAAAGAGTAGTGAAACTGGTTTTGTTTTTTGCTTTAGGAAATACTGAAGTTAACTGGGCACACTAATAAAGATTATTTTTTTCTGCTGCATATTAAATAGATTTTCATTACTTGTAGCTTGCTACTTTCTCAGCTAACGCTGATATTAATCTCTTAGCAAAACGAGCAAATAGTGCCCAGCACATGGAAGACTGAAATGTTCTCTTGCATCTCTTTCTTCTTATTCTAAGGTGCATTTGCTTTTACACGCAAAAAACCCGTGTTTATTAATTCTACTCTATTGTATATTTTGTAGTGAATTTATTTAAACAAGAGGACAATTTTCCATTCCAAAATTTGCAAACATAAGTAGTCTTGGAGT
The DNA here is from genome assembly GCA_032466535.1 of Forpus xanthops. NCBI lineage: Eukaryota > Metazoa > Chordata > Aves > Psittaciformes > Psittacidae > Forpus > Forpus xanthops. The sequence goes on from JASSUY010035522.1 coordinate 8,375, forward strand.
CATAATTTGTACCAAGGCAGCAGGGAGAAGGGTAAGGAAGATTTAAAGCCAAACGCTTACTAGTGTCTTGCTGTGGAACAATAAATATTCTGCCTTATTTCTTGAAATCAGATAAATAATAAAGCTCTTAAGAACCATAGCCTCAACTCTGTGATAATATCAGGCCTCCACTGTTTTGAAGGGTTGGGTAAATAGCATCACAGATTATTTTTTAAATACACATTTTGTTTCCTCTGAGCAACCAGATTAAAATGCTTGGACATCTACCAGTGAAACACTTCCTTCCTTTGGTATGTGTTAATGTGGGTACAGCTTTCGGTGCCATGTCAGCCAGAAAGATCGCAAGACTTAAAATAAACACGTGTAACACTGCTGTGCTCTGATGGCTGCATTTAGCCAGAAAGGCTTTTCTCATTTATCTCTATGCCCTTAGCTTGGCTTTGAGAGCCAACAGATCTGATAAAACACAAGCCTTGTTGGGAGCTGGCAGAAGGGGTAAGCCTGGGGGTGGGAAGTGTGTGGTTATGATGAGTTTTATCTGTCCTGAAGCACTGTAACACTTCTTTACACGGCTTTCCTCTCCCTCTTTCTGCCCCATTGGGAGCCTTCTTGTCTGAACCCAGCATCACATTAGGGCTCTTGTGCCTCATAGCTGTGGGAATGACAAAAGTTGCATCAAAACAGGATGAGACAATTACTGATGCCTCTGACAGCTCATGCTGGTGGCTCGTGCTTTTCCCCCTCCTGTTGCAAAAAGAAAGATAAACCATTGAGAGCTGGCATTTTCCCTGTTTTTCATCTGTGAACTAGAGTGGGTTTTGATGTTACGTTTTCACTGCATGCTCTCTTTATTGAGAGTTAATGAGAAGACAGCAGTCTCAAATGCTGTGCTTTAAGTGGTTTCTGAGATTTTTCATTAGTAGGCAGAGATGTAGCTTATGGAAAAACTATCTACCTGCTTATTTTTCTCTGGAAGTGGATAAAGTAACAGGCTACTATGGCAATAATAAAAATATTGTTGAAAGATAAATAGTTTATGAGACTCAGGAAATAGGAAAAAATAGTTTGACTTTTTTCTTGTCATTCAGGTGCTTGAAGACTTTTCTAGTAATTATTTCTAAAAATGAACTTGTTTTGTGGAAGTAAAGCTTATGAGGTTCACTTTCTGAATGGAAACATCCTTCTATTGTACTGAAATGCTTCAGGAAACTTGCCTAAACAGACACTAGATTTTGTGCATCTCTTGAACTGTTCTGGTTTGCTGCCATATATAAACACCAATCTGTGTGTGCTCTCTGTACTGAAGGAATGTTATAGTGTAGACTTTATAAAGGAGACCTATCAAAGGTACATTAAAAAGATTAGAATTTATTAGTTTGTTTCCAGAATAATTTTCATTCCCTTAGCTTATATTACTATATGGTGAAATCATGGAGATTTCCTGCAGCAGCAAAACCTGAGAGCTTGCAGCATCTCCATCTCATTGTCTGCCATCGTGCCCTAGGGAAATCAGCTAAAGCTACTGAAATTTGATTTGAAGCCCATAGAAGCAAAGCACCTTAAAGTAGCGATGTGAAAAGAAGGTAATGGAGATAGAGAAAACGGATTTTTTTCCCAGAGCTGAAGAAAGAGTAGTTTGGCATCTTGGAGCATAAAGAAGAAAGTCTTCTCCCACGATGTTGTTTTATTCAGTTTTTAATTCTAGGTTAATGGGCTCTCTTGGGAGCTTGCTAACCTACTTTAAACCAGAAAGAAAAAAGAAAAAAGTAATATATTAACAGACTGTAAGCTGACTTCCTGTGCATGTGCATCACAGGAGCTTCCATTTGTGATGGGCTTCTTGGTTTGCTATTGTTCTTGTAGCAAGTGCACAAGAGGAAAGGATGTAGTCTCACTATTTCTGCTTTAGGTTAAGCTTTAACAAATACAGAAGTTTGCATGGAGGTAAAAAGGCATTGTCAAAGTAGCAGTTTTTGTAAAGAGCTCTTTCAGAGGTGAATGAGAAGTGATTGGTTTGGGGGTCTGTGGTTTGCAGCTGCACTGAGTGAGAAAAAGGTAATTAGCAACTCATAATTTCCAGTCTATTCCCTGGCTGCTTGGGTACCACCACAGATTGCTTTCTGCTATTTTGTCTCACTGGATCAGACTCTGAAATAAGAAATGCTGGACAGTAGATATCTGAGTTGTTGGATGTACTGCTTCAGGCCCCAGTCTTTGACAGAATTGGAGCCACATGTATTTGGATTAACCTACTGAAAAAAGCTTAGTTTCCTTAAAAAAATGTTTCTTGCATTTGAAAGTCAGCAGTAAAAAGATGTCTCCAAGAGCAACTGTGGCTTGGTAGGTTTTATTAGATGAAAGTCAATGTCAGATGTTGACAGAAAGGTTGTTTTGGTTTGTTTTTTTTTGTGGGTGTTGGCTTTCTATGTGGTTGTAGTCTCCCACCCCTCTTCACCCTGGTGACTGTTCACTTGCCACAGCTGGCTGTAGCAAATTTTAGGAGTTAGGTGCTTGCTTTTTATTAAGCATTTGCTAAAGCAGCAGAATGAGTCAAATGCAGAAGTTGGGCACAGGTAAAGGGGCAGTACTGTCAGGTAATGTGCACAAATGGTGCTATCAAAATTTTCAGCTCTTCACCTCAAGGAAGTAGACATTGGACTACCAAAAGAAAAATAAGTTTTCACATGTATGACACTATTAGCCCTTGGTTTTGAGGGCTTCTGGAGAAAGGCCTTTGAGGATCCAGCTTCCCAGCTGGCATGTTAACATTTGCGCTGTACTTGACTTCTGTAGTCCAGAGGAGCATGCATTCTTAATATGTGATGCTCATTAATAGTCCACGAGAAAGGAAAGCCATACAGTACTAAGAGTATAGTGTGTAATTAGGAAAGAATAATTTCAAGCCCTTACCCGTGACTGTTAGGACATATTTTGCTTTGAGTAGATAGGAAAATGATACATGTGATGCAGTTTGCTCAGTCAAGTGTTTCTGTTGAACTTTTGCCTTTGATCACTGGGAGAGCGTTTGACCCTGTGGATTTGAGCTGCTTGGGGAAGTAGATGGTATCAGCTCCCAGTGGGATCTTGCTAGGGTGATAGTGCAGCTGGTGCCTGGCACTTTAACCTCTCCTGGTTACCAGGTAGGATTGATTATTCCTAATCCTGTGATTTTTGCTGTGTCTGTCCCTGAAGCAGCACTCCAGACATGGAAGAGAAATTGGAAGGTAAAGGTATCAGGGGAGTAGCTTACTGGTTGCCTGAGAGACAATAAAGCAGTTAAGGTGCATTGGCTGAAAAATTACTTGGGGGTTTAGCAGATACTTAAGAGATGTGTTTATAGCATTTGCCTCAGGAAGAATCCAGAGTGCTGGGGAGGATGCCTGCTTCTGGTGAGGTCACACCTGGCAATTTGTCACTGGCCAGACCTTCATCTATCTCCAGTCTGGGCACAGATGAGTCTGGTGCTGTGGATGGACTGTTAAGACACAGAGGAGGACTTATCCTTCAACAAAGCCTGTGGTCTTAATGCCATAATTTCTGACAGTCCAGTTCTTTAGAAGTAATGGCAAGGGACTGGTGGTACTGGCCTATGTACCAGATACCCACCAGCCAAGCTAGTTAAGCTAAGAAATGAAGATTGAAAAAAATAGGTTAGAATCAACTGGATTTTTTTCCTTCTGCATTTTTTTTTTTTCTGCAAATAATAAAAATTGATTTTGTGCCAAAAAAAAAAAAAAAAAAGAAAAAACAAATTCTAAGAAAAACAATGTTTTATGTTGCTTGCTTTCTGAACATTTTTATTAAAGTCAAACTGATTATCCATTGAGGAAGTGTTTTGAAACAAAGAACTGAAAGATAGTTTTGATAGTATCAGTGAGTACTTAAACTGTTTGAAAGGTACCATCCTAAACTGGCATTTTCAACCTAAGCTTGTATTGAGTATCACAAACATTTAGATTGTCATTAAATTTACCTTCCCATTACATAAAGACTTCCTAGAATATGTGCTTGATCCAGACTTGTGACAATGAAGTTTGCTTTTATTAAGTTGTTAATAGTTTCAATTATTTTTTTCTTTACAAAAGAAGCAGAAATCCTCGTGTGTTTAAAAAAAAAAAAAAAAAAAAGGCAAAAAAATCTGCATTTCGTGTGGAAGAAGCTTTTTAGTTAACATTAATGCATTTGCATATAGTAAGACATTTCTACAGTATACATGGAATGGGTGTTTTTACTGGGTTGCACCCAAACCTGCTTCGCTATTGGTTGTTTTTGCTTGAGAAGTCACTGCTGTTGTATCCTGCTTACAGTTTCACCAAATCACCAAGGGGCTACTAATTTCAAGTTTTGCTGGGCGCCTAAAGAAATGAAATTTACTTATATAAAGTACCATAGAAGTAAAGGAGTGGAAATGAGATGTCCACACATGTACCTGTTATGCTTGGGTGAATATCGCTACGGAAACACATTCGAGAGCACAGAGGGTAATGTGAAGCTAGAACAAACAAAAGCTTGCAGAACAAAATTGCTAGAAGGCCAACAAAGTTGGGGGGTCTGTTATAGATGAAGAAACAAATTGTTCTGCGAGGAACTGTGTTACTCTTCCTCTTACGTATGCTTCCACCAGGAGCAGCCAGGGTGGCAGGTTGAACTATTGCAGCTTTAATCTTTTATCTCTGTTTTACATGTTGTAATTCATTCACTGATGAACTTTGCTTCACTGAACTTTGTATTAAATGCTGTTAGAGACAGCTGTCCCCTTGTGTGTGTCGCTTCTTTCAAAATACCCATCCTTTTGCAGAATTGTGTTGCATTGATACAGGTAGTGAAAAAAACCCAAAACTGTTTAGTGCTGTTGTTTGTGCTGTTTTTTTTTTGTTTTTTTTGTTTTTTTTTTTTTTTTCCTGGGACATGGTATGACAGTGCTGTCTGCTAGCAAATGAGTCAAGCTATCTTGTTATTTATTTGTCCCCAAGTTGCTTTCAGTCACTTCTGAAATGAGAGCAGTGGCCTAGCCCAGCTGTACTGCGTTTCACACCAGATGGAGGAGCTAATGCTATGGCTTTCTGAGATCTGGAGTTAATGGCAAATCACAGAATGGTTGGAAAGGTCCTTAAGATCATCAGCTTCCGACCCCCCTTGCTGTGGGCAGGGAAGCCTCACAGTAGCACAGGTTGCTCACAGCCCCATCCAGCCTGGCCTTGAACACAGCCAGGGATGGAGCATTCACAACTTCTTTGGCAACCCATTCCAATGCCTCATCACCTTTGCAGTAAAGAACTTGTGTATATCTAACCTGAATTTACGGTGTTTAAGCCCCTTACCCCATATCCTGTCGCTACAGTTCATAAATGGGACAGCCCTGCTGTGTTTTGCAAACAGCTGTCCTGCTTCTGTCCTGCTTCTGTCCTGGGGAAAAGTCCTACCTGATGTTAACTGAAATACTTTAAAGGTGATGCATGGCCAGATTTAGTTGTTGATACGCTGTTGCAATCCCGCTTGTCAAAATCTTGCGGGCTTTCACTGAAGAAGCCCTGATGGTATGTATGCATTTCTCTTGCTTTTGTAAGCCCTCTTGGGTTGGAAGAAGCCCATGGTCAGCCTGGTGACTGTTTGAACTGTACATTGGCTTGTATGCTGACCTAAAATGGACTTATATGTCACCATATATGGGTGACAATCTGACTTTGAGAAAAGAAAGCAATCTTGGTGTGGTAATTGAGAATTGGCACTTTTGCTTTCATATGGCTCACACTGCCTCGAAAAGCCACACAAGTTGTCTTTACCCCAGTTTCAATACTGGTACAAATAGCAGTGACAGTCTTCTCCCAGATGGGGCTATGAGGTTATTGCTTTTGAAAGGATTAGTGTATGTGAAGAAGCTGTATGTTTGAATATATGCTACTGAAGTAAACTGTCTCACATATAATAACCTGTTTTGAATGGACAAATAAACTGCTTTAGATTTTGGTGTCCTGTATCTTTCTCTTATTCTGTTAATTTCTTCACTTTCTTTTCCCACTTTTGGATTGCGTGGTGGTACTCATGCTAAGGCTGCCTTTCTGCTCCCTTATCTACTGCAGTGCAGGAGGAGCTGCAAAAGAACCCAGACAGATCTGCTGCTCTGCTTCAGTGCTGGTGAGATAGACATGCAGATTAGTCTCCAAAGGTGTGGGGCTGAGAGGGAGAACATCCTGTTGGGATTAATGCCATACTGAATCAATAGCTGTTGGGTAGAAGAAGGGAAAAGCATTTGCATCTGTGTGATGTATAGCGTTGGAGGCTTCTCCTGTAGCCTATGGTTTGGAGCAAAGTCCACCCAGAATGCGTGGGCTTTAGGATGAGGACAGTCCTGATCTGAGCAGGTGGTACAAAAGGGCATATGGTGTCTTATTTACCATTCTGTGTTAGTTTCAGTACTGGCAGCAAAGCTGCGCAGGAGCAGAGACAGATTTAATGGCGACGCAGGCTGTTGGTATCGTCATTCGTCAAACACATGGGAGCAGTTAGCTCTTGCTGCCGAGAAGCCACATGCTGCGAGTGCCCTGCAGGTTCATTATGTAGATAACATTTTTCTTGTTCAACTTAACCTTCCTTGTTTGGAAAAAGGGGATGTTAGAACATGCTTATATGCTTAGAGGACAGCAAAAGAAGGCAAACGCAGGTGCTGTGACATGTTTGTCCTTGTCCTAATCCTTGTAAACTTAGTGTCCCCATAACCCATGCATGCTGCTTCTATAGGTAGTTCAGAATAGGAATTACCTTCTTATGCTTCTTCTTTCACATTTTAATACATTAATAATGAATTTAAAATGCATGTTAATCTCAGGCTAATCACTCTGATTTGTGGGCAGTGGGCCACAAAAGGTTTTGCTTTATATCTGTAATTTATTAATAAATTTTTTTTACTTCCTTAATAGCTGCTTCTTAGTTGCCCTTAAGAGAGCTTATATATGCCATAATTTTAATATTATGCAGTTATGTGATAGGCATCCGTAATAATAGACCTGTGTGAGCAGTCTGAAAATTGACACCCTGTGTGCATTTAGCTTAGTAGTTTTTGCTGTTGCTGCATATTGGCAAATCATAACAAAATAAAAAGCCAAAACTAACCAAACAAACCAAACCCAAAGCAACAGCTTGCTCTCTTTCAGGAATTTGGACAGTCTGCTCCTGAATCAACCCCAGCATGCTGCCATGATTCTTATAAGCTGGGTGTAAAGTTCCCTGAAGTCTGTCTGATGCAGTGTGTTAGAGTGTTTTAGGCAATGCTGTTACCTGCCTGTTACCTTCCTGGAGACTCAAAAGTAACACAAACCTGGCTTGTGCTGTCTGATGTGTTTTTATTTGACAGGGAAAGCTGCAGTCCCACCCTAGCTGTGGCTCTGGGTGGATGACTCGTAGGCATACAGGTGAAGAAAGCTCTTTCAGTGATTTTGGTGTTTGCCATAGTAGTGTAAGTAAAAACACTGACAGGAAAATAAAGCAAATAGCTCATCTGTACCACTTTCATTTCAGTCTTATTATAAATTCAAGTCTAAGTTTAAAAAGCCCATCTTAGTTACATTGGCTTAAACATTTTGTATCTGCTTTCTTGAGTAGCTGCTTTGGGAAGGACTTACGCTTTATGGTGGTAATTGCAGACTGACCATCCTCTTCATTAGGATGGAATAGCCCTGTCTACTTCACAGAGAGGAAAAGTTCATCAAATATTACACTTGCATCTGACAGCAGTGTATATTAACTATCCTGCAGAGTTCTGAGTACTCACTGCAAATATTTGCTTTATATTTATAGAAGAGTTTGCTTTAATGAAATAAGCTGATTGCTTAGGAGAAACACATGGTCACTATGAATAATTTAGGTGTCTGCTTGGCCTGTCAGGGATCCACCGTTCTATGTTATGTCCAGGCTGCCTGCTGAGATAAGGAAGATAGAGAGCAAAGTTGGCTATGTTAATAGTCAGCTTATCATCTTCTCCATCTCTTGCCCCAAGTGTCATGCAAATGAAGCTACTCTTTTTGTGTGTGTTGGTAACTTACAGAATGTGCAATGGAAATATAATTGAGCAAGGAGAACACAGGGTATTTTTTTTGTGTGTGTGGAGAGACCTTACTTTCCATAGAACAAAAGTGGACTTTGTATAAGTTTAAAACTTGGGAATTCCTCAGTCAAAACCAGTCACTGTGAATAGGTTCTCTTTTGCTCGGAACTGTGAGGTTGAGGAGAGCGAAGGGAAAATCTTTTTCAAGAGAAGGTTGAGATGTAGCCCCGTGGTTTTGGTTTTGGTGAAGTTTTCATCTTCTGACAGCCACTTGTCTGCTTTAGGATACTGTTGCAGTAGGTAGTAAGCTGTAATCAGTGGTTTACCATCTCATCCACCTGCATACCAGAACTCCACAGATGTCAAAACTGAGAAATTTGAAGTGCAAAATAATACTTTTTGCCGGATAAAAGCCAACTTCAAAACTTTGTGGAGACAAATGAAGAAGCTCTAAGGACTTGAAAGTAAAAAAGGAAAAAGTAAAGATAGTGAATCATGTTCAGTTCTGTTGAAAGCACAAACTCTGGGTCGTGGTTTTGTGCTTCAGTTAGAAGTTGGGCTTTCTGAGCTAGGGAGAAAAGATGTTTAAATGTTTGTTCAGAACAGGAAGGTCCTTGAGGAAATGTGAGAAATACAGAAAACAACTCTCTTCTTTTTTCTTTAGGGTGATTGGACAGTGACGCTTGCAGTAATGTAGCTGACCTTGTGTTATAAAAGACCTCAATTCCCTTGCAGTCCTAAGATTTGAAACTGGTCTGGCCTTTGGAGACAGTTGTATATCAATAGAATGATAATTTCACGCACTTCAGAATGCTGGGAAAACTTTCAGAAAACTTGAATGATATATGTGAAGAAGAAAAAGTGACCTTAAGTCAAAAGTGTTCTGACATACATTGTTTCTTTTGAATATATGAATTATTGCCTATTCCATCATTTCCAATTTTTTAATTTTCTCTTTATTGTTTTAACACTTCTCTCTAGGACATGGTTATTTTCTGAGAGTCTGAAGCATAATTCCATTGCCACATATCTCTCTACTTCTGTCTCAGAGAAGAAAAAGTTAACTGAATTAAATAGGTAGTCTCAGCTTTACAAAGTAGAAAAAGAAATAAATGGCCAGTTTGTAATCTTTGTATCTTAGTTTCTGCTACTATCAACATACACATTGATCTCCTGCATGGGAACTTCCTAGCCTTTTTTAATTATGTGTGAATGCTTGTACCTGGTCTAGTGGAAGCTAATAATCTCTCTTGTTCTGCTGTTCTTTGTTATTCTTTGTGCCCCTGAATTCTGCCATGCACTTACAGCCCTGTTTCCCCCCCTGCTTTACTGGAAGGCTTCTCCTGGTCACCTCTATGATGGGTATATGCTTGAAAAGCTTTTGTGAGTCTAAAGGGAGAGTCCAGAATGGGATTGTTGTACAGACTCTTATATTTCTGGACGCTCTAGAGACTGGCTTTGAGTCACTGCAAGTGCTGCCATCAGCTCCTGCACAGTTATTAAAGAGCTGACAGTGTTTGGCAAGCAGTGGATCCAAATGTTAATACTTAATGACTTTTTAAGTGTGTTGGCACACTGAAATCTTGACCTCTCCTGTGAAGATGCTTCAATTATTTCTGTGATTTATCGTTATCAAAAGCCAAAAAATGGCCACCTGGCATCCAGTTTCCTGCTGGCGCTTTTTCCCCTGTGAGCACTTATGAACAGTTCCTCTATGGGGAGCGCATGGGTTTGGTGGGACCCAGCAACTCTTTGCAGTCCTTTAGCTGTAGGTATTTGTTTCCTATCGGTGGGAACAGAAGCAGGCTCTGCAGTTGTGTATCAAACTGAAGCTGAACTAAATGGATACATGTGCATGTGCTTGAGTGCCAACTCCTGGCAGTTAGAAGACCAGTCTATGTTTATTGGAGCGTCGTTTGGGAATACACTTGGAACAGAGAGGGACTTTGGAGACTTCTTGGGCTCTGAGCCAGCAGTCTCAGTGTGATGTGTTTAGCACTGGAGAGAGAAAAAACAGATGTGTGCTTGTTTGTGTGTTATTTGTGAGGAGGATCCTTTGTGTGGTTTCCAAGGTCTTGAGGTTCCTGTACATTGTGTTGCCTTTTAACTCCATGGCTGTAGTATGCTTGAAGGAGAGGTGCAGCTTCCACAGGCCATAGAAAATGCCACGAGGCACTCGGATCTCCTCGCTGTTCTGTCAGAGCACCAGAGCACAGTGTACCATGCTCTCAAAGCTTTTATTGGTGGGAATATGTAAAAGCTGTTAATTATCGTCTGTTACAGGCTGGATGTTTTATAAACAAGTGGGTTCTATGGGTACATTTCACTGTCTGAAACCCATCTTCATGTTGTAGTGTAGCAGTTGTCATTGCACAACAGAGCTGAATCCTCAGAGAGTTTAGGATAAAAAACAAAACTGGTTGTTTGAATTACACTGAAATATCTGACAGTACAGTAGATTTATTTTCTTTAAGGATAAATTGTAGTGATTCATAAAAATTGGTAGAAAATAAAAGCTGTAATTTTAAAGTTTAATTACTTTTGTGACTGCTGCTACTGAGGCACTGCTTAGAGTATGGAGATATGCATTGCGTGGAATTTCACAGCTGTAGGTACTAGATGTTGTCCTGAAAGATTTGGTTGCATTTGCAGGAGTTAATGCAGAAATTACAGAGTGTAGTTTGCTCTCTGAAATTGAAACATGAAAGATTTTCATTTTAGGACCAAAGTTGTTAGTAAGTGACTGTCATCACCACAGGGCTGGGACAGTCATGGTTCAGGTGCAGTCTGGGCACTGGGCACTAGCTCCTGGCTGAAGTAATGCTGTAGAAGGTCAGCTCCTGCACCATGCGCTAATCTTAAGTCCTAAGCATTTTGGGAGTAGTGAAGCTATCAGTATTACCGTGAACTGCCCAGTATCGGGGTTACACCTGTACCTCAGGGTGAAGAGACACTGGGGTTTTGCTGTGTGACGTGGGAGGATGAGGGGTGAATTTTCGTTCCTCCCTCATTAAATCCCTGCTGTCTGGCAGGATACCCAGTAGCATTTGCCTTGCAACAAACTATACCGCAAAATTGCACCAAGCGCTGTTTTTTCCCATTTAGTCCCCTCTGGGCTTCTCAGACTCTTGTCCCAATGCAGCTCTCTCTGGAGAAACTGGTACAAATCCCATGGATGCAGCAGCCCAGAACCATTACCTGATGGGGAGCCAGAGCCTGAGAGGCCGAGCATCTGAGGAGAAGGAGGTGGCAGCCAAGTGGTGGCTAATGGGGAAAACCAGTGATGTTGTTGAGGCCATGAGACTATTTTGCAGTGTTGTTTCCCTGTAATTACAACAATGCAGTATCTACAGTGCCATCATGGCATCTGCGCATTGCCCGTATGTTGCTTGAAAGCACGTTAAGGATAGAGAGAGTATGACAGTGGTCAGATTGCATCATGATAAAAATGTTTTCCAAGGCAATGGAAGAGCTGTAAGGGCAGTAGGCAGTCAAAGTTACCTGCCCTGTGACCTGGGGCTGGCCCTTGGTGACAGGCAGGTTCCATCCCCACCACAAGTATGTGTTCTCATCTGTGTGGAAGCAGTAGTGGAGGACTAATTCTGGGACAGAGCTTTAGATGTTGGAAGGCTGGTCACCTCTGGCTCTGCCTTCAGTGAGAAAGGTTTCACCAGAGGATGGTCAAAAAGGCTTTAATTTAGCTGCTTTGAATTGCTCATGGGAGCAGCTTGTTTTTCCCAGTGCTTAAAGAGGGAGGGGGAATGACAGGTTTCCTAAATTTGGAGCCCAGGGTGAAGGAGTGCTCACATCCCCCCGAGCTTTCCTGCTTCCACAGTTTCCCCTTCTTGCTGAGGGCAAGGAGGCAGGTGAAGCCTCAGTAGCTTTTTCAACCCTGCAGCATTTCTGACTTGCACAATGAGCCTGGCCTGCCCTCTCTGCTCAGGTTTTTGTACAGATTCCAGAGGCTTGGGACACCCAGCCTCAGTCTGTGATGTTCAGGGGAGGTGCCTATGACTGGCAGCCTATGTCTTGGGTACCACAGGACTTTCTGCTGCAGAAGCAAAGGGCACCCCAGCAACCCCCAGACCTTTCTTGGGGAGCTGCTGCTTACAGCTCTCATCTGCTTTGGTGCATAGGGCACTCCTCTTCAGCTCTGTGGCATCTTACTCAAGTTCACAGTAGTGTGCTGGTGAAGGCAAAACCCTACCAGAACAGGATGCCGCCATCCATGCTTGATTGGCTGGGAGAGGCTGGGCAGCCTGCGAGTCGTGGTGCTGGTGAGACATCTTGCCTAACACAGTGCAGGAAACTGCTCAGATGTGATGCTGTACCTGTCTGGGCTAGAATCTGGCAGTGGAGGAAGGACAAGATGTCATTGCCAGAGAGCCCGGGGAAAGGGGGAGAAGTGTAGTAACAAGAGAAGATGGCTAAAGATTGTGAAGAGGAAAAAAGGAGAGAAAAGGAAAGGTGCCACTGATAAAAACGCGAAGTAAGCAAAGATACTGGTAGGAAAAGAAAAATGAAAGCTTGCTTTTTTTAAGTGATAGGCAAAACTGATAAAGGACAACAGCAGATTGCAATCTAACCATGAAAGGAAAGACACACAATAGCAAAAGGGAAGTGAAATGAGAGAAAGGAGGGAGTGACTGATTCGTAACTGCTTGTACCTTGTATAACCACCACCGCTGCCTCTTACCTGTAAAATTATTTCAGTGTAAAATGATTTTAAAGGTGTGTGCAAAATGGAATCAAGTCTCCCCACCCTGCCTGTCTGAAGTGGTCAACAGTCCTGCTGCACCCTTGTTTAATGTCAGCTACTGTGCAGGGTATAAAGCAGTCAGCAAGTCAGACCTTGCTAGTAACCTTTGTAGGTCACCTTTTCTATTTTGCCTGCATGTATATTTTTTTGTGCTGAATTACATTGTCCTATTGACTGAAGCTGTGGGTTGGCATTTTAAAATTAAGGTCTATGCCCATCAGTAAGGGTGCGAACGGTAAAGACCTGAACAGAGATGAAGAATATGCTAACTATATATAAGTGCATAAATCATGCAATTTGTGTTGTTTGTTTTTTTGTTTAAATGCGACTGAAACAACAAGGAGCACTGTGCTGCCCTCAGGAACTGAGCAGCCCTGAAATGTTGTAGAATAAGTTTTGTAGTTCCTTATTGTTTTGTGGATTCAACGTGCTGGCTTAGTTTCTGTGCCTGGCTGCTAGTCCTGTATGCCATGTGCATCGCTGGTTTGTGTCTAAATCTTGATTCCTGGCAACAGGAGAAGGGTAGGGAGTTGAAGGGCCTGTACTTGACCGACTCCTTGACCCGTGCTTTACGTGCTTTGTTGCTATTAACTGCCTTTCTTCTATAGCTGTTGTCTGATTTCGGTCTTGGTGTGTTGTGTCTTTTGAGTCCTTTGCTGGAAGCCTGCTGGCTACAACCCACGAGGTGCCTGCTGCCTGCTTAGGTATTTTCTGTGGCCTGCTGCTGACCCAGTTTCTGCCACGTTTAAACTGCCCTTTTGAAAAGGGGGCATTTCTGGCCTTTGTGAGCGTTCCCAGTGTTGCTGGGATAATGTGGCTGATCCGGCAGATGCGGGTAGCTGCTTTAAAACAAACACCCACCCAGCCCAGGTCCCCATGCTTTTAGTCTTGCTTGGATTTTTTCTTTTCTCCTCCTTGTAAATGAAAATGATTATTAACGCTTTCTGGTCACTGAAGCAGTGGGATGCATTTTGGTGGATGGTTTGTGCTTGGAATAGTTACTGAATGTTTGCTGTGCAGGAAGGGGAGAGCAGTGCACAACCATGAAGAGTGTACACTGTGAGGCTGTAAGATGCGAATCTTTGCTTCTGCTCCCAAACTGAGAAAGCTCATTTGGGACTTTGAGAACTGCAAGTTGTCCTATCCATGTCTTTTGTGGCTTTGTCATGCGACTTGAAGGTTAGGTCGTTCTAGGAGCAAATACTGAAGTAAGGACAATGAGACTTGTTTTGAGCACTCGCACCTTGTTATTTTGTTTTCCCTCTCTGATGACATTTTACAAGCTGCGGAAAGGTGATGAAAATGTGACCACATTGTAGCTGCAAATCTGTGATGTGATTTGGGGCAGCACTTCATGCTTGCTTATTCCCTCTTTTTTGCAATGTTTTTCATTTTGAAAGAGCAGTCTGCTTTACAAAGTCTTCTTGCTCCCATTGTAGTGTGAAATATTTCTGTGGAGTGAAATGAAGAAGCCTGTTCAGATGTTAAATACATTTGCCAAGCTTGTTTTCATGTACTTAAGTTCCATGTGTATTGTACTTTGGAGCACACCCTTAAGGGGCAAAGTGGTCCACTCCAGTCCCACTCCCAGGCCCCCCTCTCTGCCCATGAAACTCCACTGGCTCCAGGAGGACTTTGTGGAGGTGTCAGGGGATTCCCACATGGGATCATGACATTGACTTGCTTGTCTTGCGGCGGTGAAGATGTGGAGAGAAATGCTAAGCCCAGGTAAATGTGCCTTTGAGCTGCAGAGAGATCTTTGGGTGCCTGAAGGATCTTTTCCTCTCATGGGCAGCTTGGGAAATTCCATGTCAAACAAGTGAATATCTGAAGCGTGCAGAAGCAAAGTGCATCCTTTCTTGTAGTAGAAGACCACCTCTGGTTTGAGAATTGTTAAGAAACTCAAAATAGTATTGCTGGTTCTTTGCCTTAGTGTCTCAGGTGAAAATTTAAAGTTGATGAATTCCGATTAGCTTCTTAGCTTTGAAATAAAGGTGGAAATGCAAGAGTCTAGGGAAGGCAGAGTCTTAATAAAGTACTTGATTCCAAGGGCTGTTTCCCAACTGATACAAAATAATCAAAAGCTGACTTCCTACCTTTTTTTTAGATTCATTTTTCTCCTTTTCCCCGCCATCAATCCTGCTGAAGGAAACAGATGTTAACTTGTTGGCTCAAGGTGCCCCTTGCTGGAAATCAGAGCTCTAGAGGTTAACGTGGCAGCCGTAACATACCTGAGGTTGTTTTTGGTGGTAGACATTTTGTTAATAAACTGTGAAACAGGGTGTGTTTCACGTGGTTCTGCTTTGTTTAATAGCAGAAGGTTGCAGCGTTTTGTACGTCAGAAGAAATTGGCTCAGAGCATATGCTGTGCATTGGCTTCAACAGATCCCAGATGTTTTGTAAGGACCTGGTAATTTCTGCAATAAGCATTATAACCATTAATCCTAATAATACCAAAGTTTTTGAAATGTTGCCAGATGGAATTTTCTGATACAATTTTTTTCCTATCTCTGCTTTCTTTAACAACATTATTTAACAAGTATAAATACACGGTAGTACATAGGAGTAGGTCACAAATACGTTGTGAGAGCTCTTCCTTTTATTAATAGCGCTAAATCATGGAGCTATCTTCCCGTTTTGCATACCATGACCCAGAGTGCTGAGTGACACAAGACAGGCCAGTGCAGCAAGCTGGTCTTTTCAGAATGTGCAGGCAGGGGATTCAGCAAGCTGTCTGCATAGTGTCCTGCCACCATGTGCGGAAATGATCCAAAGCTGCGGAGGATTTCCCCTTTCTTTTTCTACCTGCAGTAAGGGATGTACTTGGAGGCACAACTGTAGTTTTGTATGGGGAGTTGGAAAAAAAGAGCGTTTGGTTTGAGAGTAAGTATATATGACTGTGCAATTGAAGCATATAGATAGTGCAATCAGTTAATAAAAAAAGAATGAACAATAAAAGTAGTATGCATTTATTTTTATTTTCTTCTTTTATTGCTATAATAATTTAAGAAGGCTCTTCATAAGAATAAAGTTCTGTATTTTTCTGGAGCAAATAAATGTTCCATCTAATAAATAATACTATGCATCACATATGTGAAATGGCATAGGTCCAGTGGATTGCTAAGTGCATCTGAACAAAAAGCTCTGCAGGTGACACCAAAATGTTTGGAGAGGGACTAAAGAAGAGATAATTCATGGATCCCAACTGAGAGGGCTGGAGAACAAGAACAAGAGAGTGATACCCCCAATTTTGGGCCTAGGCTACATTTCAGTTTTGCTCTTTGGTTAGTGACTTATCTTTTAATTTTTCCTCCTTAAGATTTGGTAGTGACCCGCGGGAGAGCAGCTTTGTTCCCCTGCTGTATGCAGTATGACTTCCCTTCACCCTGCAGCACCATGCTTGAAATACCTTTAAGCAAAGTGTAGCCTTGCTTCTTCTTGTTATATTTCTTTGCATACTGCTTTTGCAGTCATATGATACAGCTCGAGAAAATGCTATATAATGGCATGAAAAAATAGGTATTCTTAGAAAGCTAGTAGATCCACTTTAAATTCTGTGTAGTTTGTACATGCTAAGGGAAGTCTTGTATGAAATTTTGTCTGTTAGAGGAAAGAATTAATTTTTAAGTAAGTCTGGCAATCAGTAGCAGCAGTAGTTTTCCTCCTTGGAAAGCTGATATGCAGCACTGAGAAAGCTGGTGTTGGTATGACTCAAGTAAATGCTGGCAAAGAGGATTTTGAAAGAGATGTGTGCATATAGGTTTCCAAGAGGGATTTCCCCCGTGTCTTACCAGCCTAATGCATCTAAGCTGTATATTGTAGTGCTTACTTTTCCACATTCGTTGCATATGAAGCTATGTGGTAAAGTACTGTTACGGTAACTTGTACAGTTTTTGCTATCGAACCCATTTTGGTTGTCTGTCTTCACGTACTGACATAAACAAGGAGTAGTATTGGATGCCCATAGGTAAACTACTGTGCTTAAAGATTGATGCTTAAAGGTTATACTTTGCTTTTAAAGATCTGTGCTGAAATTCACAAAAGTGAAGACATGCAAGGTCTAGGCTGATGTTTTCCACTATTATTTTAAACTTGGATCTTGCAGCATTGAAACATGAACTTGCTGACTTTTCTATGGCTTCTTTTCAGTGCAGGTGGTATCAGGTGCATTGTCCAGACTAAGGGAAATAAATTAAAGGCAAAAAAAAATATTATTACTATTTTTTTAAGTCCTAGGTATGGGTTTTCTTGTATTTACTTTGTTTCCTTTTCAGTTAATGTTCTTTTCTGGTTTTGGCAGAGAATTAGGAAGGGTTTTTTTAGTACTTAATAAGCTCAGTGTAAAGGCTTCCTATGGGCTGTTAAGATCTGTGTCTTAGCTGTTCTACAGGCCTATACTCTATCATTATAAAAGTAAGCTAAGAGGCTTGGATTAAAGTAGAAACAGTAAAAGGCAGCTCTGATGGGAAGATTATAACTCTTAATTGCTGTAGGAAGATTATCACTCTTTAATTATTACGCAGGTCAAGCTTATCAGTGGCCACAGAGCTCTTTCATGCATTTTGCTGAACTGTTCTAACTTAAAATGGTTTCTGTCAAGATGGAAATTTTTGTCTGTGGCTGTAAATAGAAAAAGGAAATGGTTGGGTGCAATGATATTTGACAAGAATGTAACTTCCTATTGCCGTGAACTTTGCAGCTTCACTGTGCTTCCTGTCAATGCCTTCCCCTCTGCTCTCAAGGCAGGAGCCAGGTTCTCCAAGTCAGAGAAATACTCCCTCGCCCCAGCATGTATGTGAAAGTGAAACACACTTGGAGGAAGTTTGCTGCTGAGTTGACAGAAATTGGCCCTCTGCTCTTCAGCTTGAGGAGTTTTATGGGCAAAATTGTTGTGTATGTGATGAAATTAACTTTTATTTTAACTGGTCAAAACAGAATTGCAATTGATCCATTAAAAGGCGAGGTATGTTTTCACTTGAACCTCTTCAGTCCATGCTGCTAATTGTCCTGTAGACACTGCAAGAACAGAAAACTAGATTGTTATTTTTAAGGAATTAATTTAATAAAGGCAGGTGGCACAGAATCAGTATTTTTTTCTTCTGCAGTATTTCTCTCTTCCTTTGTTAGATTCCTCATAACGTTAGTACAGGACTACTGTGCTTAAAAACAGCTGTTGCCACGAAAGTCTCCTGTCATGGGTTCACCATTGCTTTACTACCTAGTAAGTAAAAGTAAGTGTGCTCTCCCTAGGTACAGGATTGGTGGGTATGTGTTCTGTTTTCTGCCTTTCTTAAAGTTGTTTTATCCTACCTCTTTTACAGGGCCATGCTGTGAAATTTGATTGCTTTCAGTAAAATGTTTTGAAAACTGGCTAGGGAATGGTTATTTAAATTTCATGGTATTTCAGCGTGAGGTTTGCAGTTAATGCTTTGGTGTTAGCTGGAGGAAGCACCATACTGACATGGTAGAAGCCTTTTCTCTAGGTACTTCTCCGTGTGCTTTTTCTCTAGGGTTCATGTTTTCATGGTGTCTGAAAAGGACTGTGAGCAGCACATCTCCGCTTGAAAACATTTCATTTTCAGTTTAGAGACTGGGCAGGAGCTTGGAGGA
The DNA here is from genome assembly GCA_032466535.1 of Forpus xanthops. Taxonomy (NCBI): domain Eukaryota; kingdom Metazoa; phylum Chordata; class Aves; order Psittaciformes; family Psittacidae; genus Forpus; species Forpus xanthops. The sequence continues at coordinate 26,785 of JASSUY010035522.1, forward strand.
ACAGTGTGATCTTTCAGAGGTATGCAGTCTCCTAGCTGCTCTTGAAGTGATCTTGAGTTGTGAGAATTGAGCAGCATTCTTCAAAAAGCAGCCATTTATTTACATGTATAAATGAGGCCAGGGTGCTTTCAGGTTTGACTGCTTTTCTTAATGCTTGTTAATTAAGTAAGATAGGCAAAAATTATCATCTCAGAAATTATTTGTGATCTTAGTGTCAGTTTTTGAAGAACAAACCTGGGTTATGCAAGCAGTTTAACAGGTTTTGGGTTTTGTTTGGGTTTTTTGGTTCGGTTTTAGTTGGGTTTTTTTGTTTTTTTTTGAGGGCTTGGTTACTACAAGGTAAGCAAATTACTGGGAAAAAGGGAATTTGGCTTAAAAGCTTTGAGGTTTAAAAAGTGAAAAAATAAAAATAGCAGGAGCTGCTTTGTGTGCCTTTGGAATTTGTGTTTTTTGTTATGCATACTGATGGACTAGAAGCATTACTTAAAAAGCCATGAAATACAGTATTTTCTCATACCCCTGGAAGTCCAGAACCTCGTAATTCAAGATAAAACATGGAGAAAGCCAAGGCTTCTGATGGAGCCAAAAGTGTGTTTGTGTTAGGCAAGAGACTCTTGTTTTGGGAAGAACTGAAAAAAAAAAAAGAACAGACTATTGTTTCTATGAGACTTTATTGTTTCTATGACTGTAACAGCTTAAGAGAAGGTTGCTGAGTTATTCAAGTTGAAATCTAAAGAAGTTTAAAAAGAAGTAGTCTAAAGGTTTTATTTCAGGACAATTGTCACTGTCTTAAGTACTTGGAGATTGGCTAATGAAATATTGCAAGATGAACGGGCACCTGTTAAATTATGCAAAGCAAAAAGGAAAACGAAGGTGAATGTTCTGCTTGCCAGGATATTTGGAATTTGCTGGCAGTGGTAGAGATGTTTAGTGGAAAATACATTTGATGTGCATTTTGAACTGGTGGTCCCTATATACTCATCCAAACCAAATAATTTAGATATTTCTCAGCCTCGCTTGAACAAGACTCCTTTTTTGTGTGCATAAGTAGTTAGTTGAAGGCTCAGCTTCGGCCGCATGGGTGCCTGATTTGCATGCCCAATTCACTGATAACCCACTTCTTGTTCCCCCAGGTCTGTGTCTGGGGGTTTCTAAGGTACCTTTTCTTTTGCTTAAACGTAACTGTCTGAGGTGCCTAAAAAACACAGGGTCCTCGTGGACCATCTCTAGATGTTGGATGTTGCTTGAAATCTGGGCAGCTAAAGGATTTTCATAGAATCACAGGATGGCTTGGGTTGGAAAGGATCATCTAGTTCTAAACTATACCTACTGTGGGCAGGGACACCTCATACTAGGCCATGTCCCCCAAGGCTCTGTTCAGCCTAGCCTTGAACACTGCCAGGGATGGAGTATTCACAACTTCTTTGGGCAACCCATTCCAGTGCTTCACCACCCTTACAGTAAATTTCTTCCTTATATCTAATCTAAGCTTCCCTTGTTTAAGTTTGAACCCATTACCCCTTGTCCTGTCACTGCAGTCTCTAATGAAGAGTCCCTCCCCAGCATCCTTACAGGCCCCATCAAATACTGTAAGGCTGCTATTTTGAAAGGTTTCAGAAAGCAACTTCAAATGAACTCTAGTTACTGTGAATTAATTTCTTAATTTAGTACAGATTTCAGTTATTTCAGAAGGAGGGGGTAATTGCATTCTGCCATTAAGCATGCTTTATTGTGCTGCTGCTGCTGAAATACAAACCACAGGCACATCTGGAGAAGAAAGCCTTTTAACCAGGACGCTCACTGTAGTGCTTTGTGCCACACTGCTCATCGTCTCTGCTAGATTTCTTCATGAGCCTTGTTATTACTGTGGTCTGCATTTGACTTCTTTGGATGCTTTTCAAGGAGACTGTTTGGGTGTGAAGGAAGCAAAAAAAAAAACATTTTTTTTTTTATCTGTGTCCTTCCATTTGTATCCCATTGAGAAATGTGACTTTATAAGAGCTATACTGTGAGATTCTGTGAGTTTGATCATTGCAGGTTTGTTGTAGTTTTGTAATAAATAAAACTCAAGTACTGCTGGCTTAAATGACTGTTCTGCGAAGGGTTTGTGTAAACATTATTGCAGAGTTTTTAAGGAAAAGAGTACCAGCAGTGAGAGAAGAGAAGGGTACCCAGAAAGACAAATAATGGCAGTGGAAACACTAGGGCTAGAAGAGAGGAGCAGAGGAAGATGCTTAAGTTGAGATGACAAGGGACCAAATAAAAGTAATGGGGAATGGTTTGTGCTTTACACATTGAGCTAGGTTTACCTACCTCTTTATCTAAGTACTTTTAAAAGTAAACTAAGTAGCAGCCCATTGAAACTTTGGTGAGCAGGTCTTGGCTATATGCTGCTTTGCATATTTCAGAAGTTTAGAAAAAGAAAATAAAGACTGCTAGACCTCCCTGCCCCTTAAATCATTACTTTGGCCAGAAGCCACGGGATCTGTTTTTAAACAGATTATGCCATCCATTTCACTGGTTTATTTTGGTTTAGCTCCCCTTTCCTATTTACCTGTTGCTGAAGCATGCAGTATCAGGCATGCATGCACACATTTTTTGATGGGTAACACCATTTTGGCCTTTCCTGCTTTCCACAGTCTAGGATTCTGTCCCTGATGTACGTAACATAGATCAGAGAAAAAAAAAAGATGACTGACCATCCTTCCAGAAGCAGCACTGTTCTCTGGTAAATCTGTAAGTGAATTCCTAAGGATGGTTTGCCAGTCCCCAAGCATTCAGAAGCAGTGAGTCAGTCCTCTTGCTCTTCCTAAACAATACGGTGCTAAAAATAGTGGAGTTTTTTGACTTCCAGTTTTTCAGGGTTTAAAATTCATAATTTTGTTCTTTTACCTGCTGGACATTTTAAAAAATAAAAACATCCTCAAAGACTGAGAGGTTTATGTGTTACCACCTGAGCCTTAGGTTGGTACTGGGCTTCAAGAGAAGTTCCATAAGCCTTTGGAGCAAAGGTGGTTAGTGTGTCAGAGCTCAGGCTGTGAGGTACTGCGCAGGAGCCACAGCCCTACAGGGACACCAACATGTATAGCTTGCCTGATAGGGGTGTTGCAAGATGAACTTATTTTGTGATTTCTGAGAACTCTTTCTGCCTCTAGGAAAAAGGATGAATTTGGTAACAAAAAAATCATAATTTTATGATGCATCTGTTTCTGGTTTTGGCAGAGTTGCTTTGATGGGAAACTCAAGTTTCATATTTCCAAACAATTTTATCATCTCTGTCAAAGCTGCTTTCTGTCTTTTCAGGAGCTGCAATTTAATCTTTGTAACTCCTGCTCGGTGCTTTTATTGCCTTTTGTAAATGGGAGGCTGAGAGAAGAGAAGGACAAAGGGGATGTGACAAACCAAAGCTTTGCTGCAGCTCTGCAGAACACTTTGGTTGAGCTGCTGTTTCTCTGTCAATTTCCTCTTAATTAACTGTTTTCACATATCAAGATATTTTTTTTTGCATTGGCTGTAATCAGAGTTATTAAAAGTATTTGGGTTTGGTTGTTCCCATAGTGTGGGGGAACTTAGTCTGCTTTTTGTTTATGAAGTGTAATCTAGAGGAATGAATCTAAAATTAGTCAGTAAATGAGGGCATTTTAATTTAATTTCTCTTGTTTCAGTGTACATATTAAAAATTATATTTTCCTAGACAGTACATACATGCTTTATCTCAAAACCTCATCCTGAGGGATCATTAATATTCCTGCACTGAACATATGAAGTGCTGAAACACCAAACAAAAGTCAAACTTTATCAGCATACTGAAAAATAAAACAGTACTGTCTAAGCAGATTCACTCAAAAATGACCTCTTGTACATTAAAGAACCCAGACCTTTTTGCCTGCTGTTTCCAAGAAAACCCCACAGCCATAAAGAAAAAGAACCAACAATAAAATGCCTTTCCCCAACTTGCTTTTTCTTCATCTGCTGTGAACAAAGGGCACAAAAAGAAGGGATGAAGAAGAAGTCTCCAAGTTACTCTCAACTACAGTAGGCTTGCTGCCTGAATCATTAGATAACTTGCATTCTAAGCTAATGTAGAGTAATCAGTTAAAGAAGTAAACAAGAAAGACTTGAAGGAGCAAGTAGAAGAAAAAGTGATACTAGGATAAACTTCCTTCCAGGAAATGTTTCTTTGCTTCTGGTCAGATGCAGCTTATTCTGCAGATTACTGAGTGGTTTATATGTGCAATTAGATGAATTAACTCTAGTTTGATGGTTTTGTTTGTTTGTTTTTAAAGGGGCAGAACAAAACAAACAAAAAACCAAACTCCAGCACAAAAATGGACATTCAGAGTACATTTGGCCTTTTGTGGGAATTTTTAGGAGTAATACTTCTCTTGTGATTTTGGCTGGTGAAGTATGACTAAGTCTGTTAGGAAGAAAGGTATTTTTCTGTTGGTCTTCAGGAAAACAAAAAGGTCTTTGCTGATTTGGAACAAATGTTTGTGTGCCCTATACACTGCATATTAAGTATTAGGGTTTGGGGCTGTGAATATGTATGAATAAAATCATGCTGGCCTGGTTGTTTACCTGTTTTTACTATGGGAAGAGTATCAGGACTGAAAGAGGCCTGGGCAAAAAAGTTTCCATTGTGTATTCAGCAGTGCTCTCAGCATACCCATATTAGCATCCCACATCAGCAGGACACCAAAATGCTCTTTTCTGGTGCAGGAAATGTTGTAAAAGGCTGGAACAACTTTTCCGTGTTCTCTGGTGCCCTTCCTACAGAAAAGCATGTCTTGGGCTTCTCAGTAGAGGGAATATGATGGCTGAAGATTTTTCTGCTCGTGCTCCTTTAAACAACAACAAAACAACCCAGAATTGCTGCCCTGGAGTGACGCATTTCTCTGTTTTAAGCAGTCTGGGGATTCCTGCATTCCTCCATCGGCTTTTCTCCCCTGGTGTCACCGCTTCTCACTCCGCCTTCCCTTCCAACCCCTTTTTGTCTGCTCCATGTGCATCTTTCTCTCCAGCAAGCATCCCTGGTGCTGGGAGCTGTGTGCACGCTCAGCGGGATGTTTTTTGTGAATCACCCATCTTATGAGCAGAGCCTGGAGCAACATGATCTAGTGTGAGGTGTCCCTGCCCATGGCAGGGGGGTTGGAACTAGATGATCTTAAGGTCCTTTCCAACCCTAACTATTCTATGATTCTATGAATCAGGTGATGAGCTGGAGCAGCCTGGAGCTGCGGACCTCTTGGAGTCACCCTCTCCTTCCCATCAGAGCCTGCCCCCATCTTCCCCCTGTTCTGGGTGACCCTGTGGAGCCCTCCCTTGCCTCCCCAGTGTTTCAGCTGTTCTTTTTTGATATAGATGGATGATCAGGGTGTCAGCATTTTAAATATATTGCGAGGAGGAAGAGGAGGAGGGGCTTTGAATTGTTGGGTTGGCAGTGATAATGAGGCCATTTAAATCTAGCTTTTTGATGCAAAGGCAGTTCCTGCTAAATGTTCAGAGTAGGTGCCAAGAATTTCCTTCCCCTCTTATATTTTTTATTACCTCTCCAGTTCTGTGCTCCACTTGTGCTTGAAAATGCCCCCTGAAATGTTGGAATTGACCTGCCCTATCAGCATTTTTTGTTCAGAAGTCAGTGGTCGACTAGTCTGCCTGAAAAACCAGATAGATACCATGAATGTGGAGTCTGGCTTTGTTAGATGGCACGCCTAATGTGATGTTAGCTGATTTTAAAAGCAATGAAATAACAGAAGAAGCCTGGCTTCCAACTAGGAAGAGGGCTGTTTCTCCACATTTGTTGTTTCAAGACTTCCATTCTCTGATATTTGTATGTCTTTCCCAGGCTTGTAAAGTTCTCGTGAAACGATCCATGTACTTTTTTGGCCATGTTGTCTACAGCCGAAAGAAATCTTGGGCATAATCTGTTAGTGAGGTGATGCTCTTAAAGGAAGGGGAAAAATCCCCCAACAAACCACCACTGACAAGAAAAACCCACCAAAAGTAAATGTTTTGTTATAAAAAGTTACTTAAGTTACTTCAGCTTTTAAATGTCTTAATAAATTGCCTTCAACATTTATTTCCATGTCAGATCCCCTGCAGGGATCTGAATGTGTTGAGTGATGTTTGGAGTTCAGGGATGCGAAAGGGTGTTCTGCCAGCTCTGAGCTGGCTTTAGGAGACTTTCGGTAACCCATTTATAGTGTAGATGGGCCTTTCCCTTTTGGATGGGCAGAATGAACCTCTGCCTATTCCTGCTATTCCAATTTGTCATCTCCCCTAGGAGAGACGAGGAACCCCAAAACGGTGGTGAATTTCTCTTTCCACTAGCCCTGCCATTGAATAAACTCATCAGCTTTCAAGTTTTTTTTTGGCATTGCTTCGGGGCTGCTGATAAGCGGTGCAGACGCCCTGGAGCTGGCCTGGGTTGTGAGCACATCACCCTAGGAATGTGGCTGTTCTACTTTTGCAGCCACGCTGGGGCTTGGGGCAATTTGGCAGCCTTTGTGGGGTTCAGAGCAGGAACTGGATGACTTGTAACCACAGACTTGTTCCTGGGGTTGTTGGGAAGTGGTGTGCAGCGATGCTCTGGAATTAACTCTGTGCTCAGGAGTCAGTTCGGAGCCTGGAGAGTTTGTTAGCTGAGGCTTGGCTTCCTGCGTTCCTGGTCTGGGCTGCCTTTTCCAGAAGGAATAGGACAGCAGCCCTGGGATCCTGCTGCTGCTGCTGTCAGAAGGCTTTCCCCTTTTTCTGGCTAGGAAAGGGTTGACTGTGATTGTTTTCTGGATGGTAACACACTGCTCTTAAGAATCAGTGCTACAGCATGGCCTTGCTCACCCAAACCAAATGGAATGCAGTCTTCCTGCATCCACAGCTACATCTGCACCCTGTGCATTGGGGGCCTATTGCAGAGGGTGAGGGTTGAGAGGAAAAGTGCTGATGCTGCTAGAGCTCCACAGAAGGAAGATTAGTAAGTCTTGGAGAGCCACTGCCAATTACACTTACTGGCACAGAGGAGCACTTGGCTTCCTGCCCTTCTCAGCAGAGGTTTTTCTGGTGGGAAAAGATTATTTCATCAGTACCTGCAAGATGCTAGAACCTTAAGCCATGATGGGGTTCAGAGTGATACTGTAGTGCATAAACTGCAGGCTTAACTTTTATTTTGCCATGTATGTGTATGCATATAAAAAAAGGGTCAGACGACCCTTAAGAAGTGTTCCTTTTCCAGATGTCTGAGGATTTTACTGCCGTAGTAATTTTAATTCATGTATGTTTACAACAGCAAAATTCAGACTTTCCTCCTTGTTATGTCTCTGAGGCTGACTTGGAAAAGGAAGAAGGTGCTGGTTGCTGCGGTGTTTCTATTAATGGAGGAAGAGTTGTCTGAGTCAGGGACAAGATAGTTGGAAGGAGGCTGTCATTCACCCAGACTTTGTAGTTCTGCATCATTCATTCTGTCATTACTTTCTAACAGCTCCCCAGAAATGCTACCTGGATACGCTGCGTTCCTCCTGCTGCAGCAGCAAGGGAGTTTGCTCCCTTGTATGGGCAATGTTTTCATACAAGTGGGGTTTTATAATAATAAACCCGATTTTTCCTGAGTGGTAATAAATTATGATGTCTACTGCTTTGGAATATAACAACAGAATTAAGTAGGTACTTTAATATATTAAAGGTGTAATGTTACGGAACTACATTTTTAAATTGGGGACCAATTAACTATACTACCACACATTATGCAAAGCAGCTGGATAACTAATTAGAGACCACAGTCCATCCCTCCCTCTCAGACTCATCCTTGCTAGGATGCTTATTAGCATCATCCAGTAAAGATGAAACTTTCTGGCCATGCAGCATGCAGACTGCTTCTGGGGAAGTTTTCAGCAGCTTAGCACTAGGTACGTACATGTAATGAACAAGTGCTGTACTTGCTTGTTACCACTGTGGCTGTTAGGACTTGCAGAGGACAGGTTTTAATTGGGAAAGTGGTGAAGATATCCTGGGATTTCTGTTACAAGACATCTACTCATTCCAATAAGCTAAAACTACTAGAACTGATGGGAACTGTATTGTGAATTTTCCTAGGGCAAAGGAAAGATGATGATGTGCGTGTTACACATTATTTCTAACTCTCTTTTGCATGTAAGAAACAAGTTGGCTTTTACATTAAAGCTACAGCTCAGCAAGCACTTCTCTTAACATCAGCTTTTGGCCAAGCTGCTATTTACTTCTCAACCTCTGCATCTCTCAGGTGTACTCATACTAGTGCTTGTGTGAATGTCGAATTGACAGGACTGGGGATCTGCTCCATGCCAATGTAATTTTCATTCCTCAGGACTCTGAAGTTGTTTTTCCTCTGTAGTTCACTGTGCAGCCCTATAAACAGGTGTATCAGCCTGACTGAGGGAAGTTGTCTGAGGCAGCATTGTCTTTAAAATGGGATACTTCTATTGGCATGATGTTTCCAGCACATGCTGTTGTATGGAAACCTAATTAAAAGGTCAGTCTTATGGCAGCGAGAGGAATGTATGAGAAGATTTGGAAATGGTATGGTTGGAAAATAAAGACTTAGAGCCTGTCCTTCCCTGCAGTATTGTAGCATCATACACACTAAATAATAATTGTGGCCTTTTTTCTCTTTTTTTCAGCTTCTCAGCAAAGATGCCTCCAAATGGGAAGGCCTTACATTTTCACCCGTCAGTTCTGCATTTTGGAATGCAGTAAGTATCTTACATTATTGTTATTTTGATTAATAACAAAGCAGGGAAGGTCAGCTACACTGGGCTGCATTTGGGTAAAGAACATTAACTGACATATTGTCATCTTAAGAAGAAAGAGAAATAGTAGGTAATTGCTCTGGAATTGAAACGATGTTTCTTGCCTTGCAATACTTGATAAATGAAAATCAACGTAATTCTCAAAAGGAGGAAAAGGGAATAGAGAACCATCTATGTAAATTACAGCTGATTCTGTATGGATGTCCAGTCAGTTCTGCATGCTGGGTGTTCAATTCCTGAAAAACACTCCTTCCTAGGAGAGCTCCTGGGGAGTGCTTGTTGCCTTTGACTTCTGAAGATAAAATCCAGAAAGTCCCAGGAAAACGCAGTTGTAGAATACTTGAGATTTTTTTGGTTTGATGTTCTCCTCTAAGAAAACTTTAAAAATAATTCTTAAATGATAATCAGCCTTTGGTCTGTCAGCGACCAAAGGAGACATGGTCCCCTTTTGAGTTAAAAGAGTGTTTCGGAGGATGCGCAGAATTAATGTAGAGGATGTATTAGCTAAAGCCGAAACCTTAAGAGAATTGTTGTGTTAGCTGACAAAACAAGTTATTGAAGCTTTTTTATTAAAAACTTTGTGTCTTACAAGTTTTCTTTAACTCCAGGGGACTCATGAGTTTTGGCTAAGTGCACCTCTTACGTCCCAGTGTTCTTTATTTGTAGATACCAAGGGACAAAATTTGTTTGGAATGTTTTCAAAGAATAGATACAACTAGAAAATTGTTGCATATTAGTATGTTTTAGAGTGATTTGTGTTTGTTGCTGTTTTTTGCATAGTCTGTGCTTATAAAATGAATAATTTCTTTCCCTTTTTTCCCCCCTTTTGTAGATTACTGGGGCTACCCAGAGCTAAAATGCTGCATGCCTACAACCCTAGTAGAGATAAAGAAGTTGTAGTGAATTCAGTGTTTACAGCTACTAGACAGTTTCATGTGTCTCCTGCTCATAGCCGGGTGAGTGTTGATGTACTTTTGGAAACTATGTAATGGCCAAGTGCCAAACCTTCATGTTTCCTTTGACCTAGCCTTTTCATACTGTGTTTTCTCTTCGTGCTTTTTTGTAGGACCTCCATTTTTTTTTCTGTTTTGTTAGCCTTTTTTTTTCCTCACTTCTCCTTAGACTGGTAAAAGACATCCAAACCCTACAGTAGGAAATGTGTTTTACAGTAACAGAGAAGAAGAATTTTTCAGTGTTAAGGAGGCTGTTTAACTCTCATTCTTCTCTAAGCAGCATTATGCAGTAATCTACAGGCATGTGGGTGTTTTACAGCCTTGAATTCTCAGTGTTTTGAATGATCTTGCCTATTCCTCAAAACAACCTGCAGTGAAATGTTTTATGCATTTTGTATTGCAATTATGAGAAAAATTACCTTATAATCTAAGACTATTATTTTCACTCTGATTTTTTTTAGCAGTGTATAATAATATAATGCATGTTAAAAATTAATTGCTGTGATCTCGGTTTGATGTAGCCCACATTTTATCCTCTGCTGATGCGCAAAGGGTTTTTATTATACTTTCATCTCATTTATGCTTTTACAATGACTGAATGGGTATTACTGTGCAGACATGAACGTCATTGTTCTTTCAGTGAGACCGATTTGGGTACTAATTGTGTCACCTCAGTTCAGCCTTGACTCATTCGACTATGTTTCACAGGGGGTTTGATTCAGTTTGCAATAGGTATCTATATGCAGGAAGAATTTATGTGCATGCACAGGCACAAAAAAGCATGATTAACTTCTCAAACACAAGGGAATCTTGACTGGCGAGGCCTGAGCTAGCTGAGAAACTCCAACTATGATACGGCGAGTTGCTGCATGGTCTCAGTTCTTCTCTGTAGTAAGACTTGAGAGCTGTGGACAGCAGAAACTTTTCAGGTCTGAGATTTGCATAATAGGATCAACATACAGGGGTGTACCTGTGGAGATGTCTGTTGGACCACGTGACTGAATGGCGAGTGTTGTGATCACTGGCACCAAGCAAGAAACCTTCTTTTTGGTCTCTGCAGGTGATTCCTACAATGGGAAAAATCTCTTTCAGAGTACTCTTCCTGCCGACAGAAGAAGGCAGTATTGAAAGCTCATTATTTATAAATACCTCATCTCATGGAGTACTTTCTTATCAGGTAACTGCTCTTGTTTTTAGCGTGAGGTTTGGATTTACTTGTGTTTTGAAAAGTGATTTTCATATATTTGAAACTACAGACTTTCAAAGTTCATTGAATTCCCGATATAAATCAGGTGAGGTAATGTTTACAATTCATCCTGTATACACTATATATGCTAATCTCACAATCATACACACATCTTTCTGTATGATTAAAATTACTACTGTTAGTGTGGCTATTTGCAGTAGTAAAATGAAGCGTATTTGTGTATGTGTACTTAAAAGATCATGCTCCTAGTATTTGACTTCTTTTAATACTACAGTCTAGACTGCACTGTGTTGGAATGCATTTGTCATGAAAAACCCATTTAGGAAATACTTTAGGTGGTTTTCAGCTACTCTGTGGGATTTTATGTAAACATATTGGGGATGTAGCGCAAGGTAAGAGGTTTAGGTCCTTAAAACAGGAAAGTCAAAGTAATAGCTGTGCATTAAAGCCATATATTATCTGATTAATCGCTGAATGCAAACAAATCTTAAGCTTTTTTATTTTTATGAGGAACGTTTCATACTCCAAATTCTTCGCTTTTATTAATCTGTTATAGAAAAAAAAAACAAACAATCTCTGAATTCAGTGACTTAAAAACAGTACCAGCTTTAATCAACCACCCAGCTATTCCATTCCCATACTTAGATATTGTGCTGGAAAACAAAGCTTATTAAGTTGAAGCGTAGGCAATTTCAATTGAAATACTTGTTTTTTAATACATATGTTGCATTTATCTATTGTTTATTAGAGGAAATGCCACATTTGGCAGGAACTTTTCATCAGTTTGGGGAAGAGTGCGTTATAGAGTGATCAACCTTTTCTTTTTGATGTCTTTCCTCTCCTTGCACTCACTCCTGACCCCTTGATTTATTGACCTGCCTGATCAGCTCAGGCAGAGCCTTTTATCAAGTAAGTCATGAGGAAGCAGTTGTCAGTGCTACCAGAAAATCAGTTTGTCTCCTATTGGACTGCTGGTAAAATCAGTAATGAAATGATTTTCATGGTCAGTTTCACCAGCCACTTGAAACAGAAGAAGTAGCTGTTTATGATTTCAGCTTGCATTAGGTTTAAGAGCTTCAAAATAGGGCATAAGTTGAGTGGTTGATGCACAATTACAGTGCTCGACAGCCCCAAAGTCTTGAAATGCATGTGATGTTCCTAATGCACTTATGCCAGAGTATGTACAGAAGATTCACCCAAATGAAGTAGAAGTACTATTGTAGTAAAATGTACTTTGTAAATGCCTCCATAAAAAAAAAGGAAACCTATTCCCTTTGTTCTGATATTTTCTATGTAGTCAGAGATCTTCAGCAAACATAGAATGCTTTGTGTTATCCACTTAAAAACATGTTTTTTTCTGTTATAAGAAGCAAAGAAAAAAAATCTTTGTATACAAGTGAAAAACTCCCTAGGTAATTTTCTTAACTTCTAATGATTTTATCCCATCCTCATTATCTTGCATCTCACTAATCTTGGTGGAGCAGAATATGAGCACAGTAAAAACACTCAACTTGCAAATTTTAATAGTGCTCTGAAAACTGTCAAATTTAATAAGTAAAATGATAAAAGATTATTTTACTCATTTTTTAATGCAAGGCCATTGAATTAAATATGAAATGGGACTAGTAACAAAGTTTTCCCAGAAATAACTGCACTGCCAAATGATGATACATGTATTGTAATTGCTGGAAGAATAGTAAGAGAGTTTAGATACTTTTTTTTTTGAGATAACCTGATGCTCTGCTAATAAGTGCTTTGTTTTGTGTTTGTAATAGTGCCTGAATGAGTGAAGATGCTACATGCCGTTTATGTGTACAGCTACTTTCCACATTGGAACTTACATAAGTTCTCTTTCAAAAGAACTAATGTGAAAACCAAATCTGTTTCTTGGGAAGATTGTTATTAGCAAAGTAGTTTTTTAAGTTACTGTGATAACTGAAATACTAGATGTTAATGTTAAAACGTTAAACGTTGTGTTAATGTTAAAACCTTTCGTTTTTAATACCAGGTTTTTGGAACAGGAGCTCTGATGTCCTCTCCAGAAGTACCTAGAATGCAGCTACCAAACACCTACTTACTGCTTCCACACATTCAAAATATCCGGGCATCACACACACTGGTACAGTATACATTTCAAATGGAGATGAAACATAAACCTTCTTAGGCATGAAAAGGGTTTTGTCCTCAGGTTGCTGGAATGCAGGGAACATTAACAAAGAGTCCAAGTATCAGTGATGACTGCAGGAAAGAGGTTGTGAGATACAGGGCTACTGTGATCAACTGGTGTTCTGGTTTTCTGAGAAGTCTTTGGCATTTAAACTATTTCTACTTGTTCATGCTCCCGTGGTGTGCTGTCCTCTCAGTTGTGCCAACAGAGCCATTCGTGAGGCCCTGCTCTAAGTAGACTTAAAAAAAATAAACTTCGTATTATAAAGACAGGGAGAAGGGCTGTTTTGGTTTGTTCTGGTTTTTACTTCAGACCTGTTCCCCATGTCAATTCACAGCAGGGCTGTGCCAACAGTTTGCCACAGCTAAAAAGTGTAACATACTGTTTGGATGAGAATGAGAGGTGGGAGTCAGGCTGCAGTATCCCCTCCTGCTTCTATTGGTGCTGAAGATAACCAAGCTTGCTTAGCTCAGCTTTACTAAAGCAGAGTGCTCTGGAGAATACAGCAAGGTGGATTTAAGAGGCATATCTATTTCAATTGAAAGGAGTTTTAACAATTTCCGTCATTTGGTTGCAGTTGCAGGTATTTTCGTAGTCTTAAAGGCCATACAGAACCTTTCAGGTGAATAAGGAAAAAATGGTCTTTCAAATTTCCTTTTGTATTATACACAGATTTAGTTTTTTCAAAAACATATTTAGAATATCTTAGCATGTAACGGAATGTAATCTTCTATCTGTATGTGAGCTGTGTTGATTGCCTTCATGATGTCATTTTCTGCACCTGAGAAAAATTCTCAGCTTAGGTAATATTTTTCAGTCTGATCCATATGTGTTAGGTCAGTCTTACTTCTACCTGAGGATAATTCATGATCTCCTCTTCTTTTCCTTTGTAACAGTCTCTTTGTTGTAATCACACAGGTGTGCTTGCTTATGAGTGTACACGTACTCTTGCAAAGGACCTAAAAAGCTTCAGGTTTTGTGATTTAGGGTGCAAAAGGTAGAATTAAGAAGGCTTTTGCTGGATGCTGTTAATGACATCTCTGCATCTTCATATCTAGCTCAATGAGGGATTGTCAGCTACTGTCTGAAGTTTGAATGCAGACTGCTGCTTCACAGTTCTCTCTGAATTCCTGAGTAGAGACGTTTTGAGAAGCACTTGACGTTGTCCTTAATGTGTCATGAGGAGCATTTATTTGGTTGTAATTTTCCTGTAATTGAGGAATTCATCTTCAGTTCACAGGTACCGATTTGGACAGAAATGCTTCAGCACTTGGAGCGGCTCCTTAGCTGAAGGTGGTAGACAAGTTTGTGTTCCTTTTAGAAAAATCATAGAGTGCCTAGAGTTGGAAGGGACCTTAAAGCTCATCCAGTTCCAACCCCCCTGCCATGGGCAATGGACACCTTCCAGTAGACCTGGACTCAAAGCCCCATCTAACCTGGTCTTGAACACTGCCCAGGGATGGGGCAGCCACAGCTTCACTGGGCAACCTGTGCCAGTGCCTGAGCACCCTCACAGGGAAGAATTGTTTCCTTATATCTAATGTAAATCTCCCCTCTGTCAGTTCAAAGCCATTTTCCATTGTCCTGTCACTCCATGCCCTTGTAAAAAGTCCTTCTCCAGATTTCTTGTAGACTCCCTTCAGGTATTGGAAGGCTGCTATAAGGTCTACCTGGAGTTTTCTTTTCTCCAGGCCCAACTCTCTTAGCCTATGTTCAGACAGCTATCCAGAAGTACCTCCTTCAATTCACCCTTCTAATATTCTGATCCAGATACTACAAAAATTAATATGATTCTGATTTGTCCAATTTATATTTTAGGCTCAGAAGCTGTGAAGAGAGTTATGTGAGGTTTGAGTGAATGACTACACATGGGGAAACTTAAAGATACAAAGCTATTAAACACACAATGGAGATCTGTAGTGAAAAAGCATTTGAAACAAACCAGTCATACTCACTTAACTGTGTATGTTTGCTTCCCCCTGTTTATTTTTTACTGAGGTAAAATACCACTGTACGTTCAGGATAGCATAAACCTCATGTGCATCCCAGGATGACAAGAGATGTGTAAGAGTTGTCACCTTGGGCAGCAATGTCTAGTTTGATACGGTATAGGTATCCTTCCCTCTGAAGTCTGCTGCTTGGAAACCTGTGAGAAAGCTTACTCACTGAGTGCTGCATGGTGTGCGTCTGTTTTTTGCCTCTGTGTCTACTGTTTTAAAGGTGGTTGTATTTAAGCTGTTTGGTAATACTGACTTCCTTGATCATAAAGGACTTGATAAGAAAGTAGTCACTTAATCCCATCATGTGCTCAGTAAAGTGGCTTGTCAGAACTGCTGGAAGCATTGTTACCATAATCCCAAATGCTTATTCTTATTCCTTTGATGGCTGCAGACCTACACCCGACTTCCAATGTAAATTGCTTTGTGGATGGTTTATATTTGTTAAGATACACATTTAGTTTATATAACTTATGCTGCTGTCCATGGTATAAGCCCAGGAGTATTTGTAGGTGTCATTGCATCTTTTCCTTGCCAAGCTGAACAGCCTATGCTCTGTAGTATCTTTTCCAGTGATGGGCTGTCCATTTCTTAACCAAATTGACAAACCCTTTCTGCAGCTTCTCCAATTTGTAAAAGTTTCTTTTCAAGGTGATTGGCCAGAGCTATACATAGGGATATGGATGAAATTTTGTCTCTACAGAGCATTTATGTTTGAAATATTATGTATCTGTGGGAATTATAGATGAAAGTTTACCTCTGCGGTAGTATTTCCATTGGAAATACAGTTTATGTTTTTCATTTCTTTGTGGAAAATGAACTTCTGTTGATTTTGTGGCTTGTTTTATCCTTTAGTAGACAAAGGTGCACAGGCTTTTCTTTTTTCTTCATCATTCCCCCAGGTTTTTTTTTAGCAGAAACTCTTGAGATTAATAAGGAAAGAAAAAGACAAAGTTGAATTTCACTCTCTTTCTGTTATTCTTTTCAAAGTTTCAGCTTCAGAACTGTTCAGGATGAGCATGCTCTGGCTGTGGTCCTGGATCCTAGGATTTCTGGGCTCTTGGCTCACTCAGTCAGCAGGGAAGAAGACCTGTGTCCCAACACTGTGAATTCACACTATGTCCACGTGGCCATTCAGCAGTGGCTAGTTACCACTAAGCAGTAACAGGTGGTGGATCACATATAGCTCATCTTTGTTTATCCAACTTCAGGATGTCGTCTTTGCTCCAGTTGTCTGGGTTTTGGCACTGTTTAATATTGGGATGGCACTGGCAGGGCAGCTACATCACTGCCTCATAGTGTTGAAAATGCTGTACCAAACACACTGGAAATGTCAATGGAGGAGTGACCTGCAAGGTGGAACGTCTTATCGTAGGAGACCCAGGCATCATTTTGCTGACTTCCCGGAGGAGTTCAGACTTTATGAACCAACATAACGTTGCAAATATTGGCAGGAATCCAAGACTCTTTAAGCTACATTTTGTGCCAGTGGACAGAAGATCAGAGAAGCAAGTATGTGCGAGTTTGATGCTTGGGTGTGGAGAAGGAAGGTAGTTGGACAGTAGAGTTTTCTTGGTGTGCCAACCTGATAACTGCCTGCAAAAAACTGATGAAACCCTGCTGAATCATTATTACAGGGACAGCTAATTAACACCATTCAGAGTGGAAAAAACTCTTTAAGGCCAGGGCTAGTCCAGGACAGAAACTTTGAAGTATCAGCCTACAGGAAGAAAGGGAGGCTTGTTCAATGCTTGCTCTTCTTTAATTATACTGTAGCCAAACTCCAAGAAGTGGTTTGAACTCTACAGTCCCAATCATGATGGAAGAACATCTCTGTGAAAATCTTGTTTAGAGCAATTGACAGGCACCTAAGGCAGAATAAGGAATTCTTTCTCTAAAAGTGACCCTGGGTCTGTGGTTGCTTGGTGGCTTTTCAGCTGGCCCGTGCCAGCTGGCCTATGGGTGCTCTGCCTCTCTTTTGGTGGATGAATTATTTCCTAAGTAATTACCTACTGTAGTGTCCCCCAGTGGGAATCCTAGACCTTTGCCAAGAGAGTGGAGCATGTTGCAGGTGGTTCTGGTTTTCAGCATTAGTTTTTTTTTGAGAGAGGCCTGTTTCTTTAAAATTAAAGTGCAAGAATTTTCCAAAACTGGCAAGAATTTAGTTTGTGTGGCTTCCATCAGACTTCTCTATTCAACTCACATAGGATTTGTGTGTGCTGAGCATGTGTGTATGCATGTGGCAATTGTTGTACAGTGCTTTGCAGCACTGTCTCTGACTTTTCCCTTGTGCCATGCCTCTCTGGTGCAGTACTCTGGTGCAAACATATGCTGCATAACTCAGCTCCCTGCTCTGATTCATAGGCAGTGATATTTACAGTGTAAACGTAGTGCTTGTGCTGCTGGGCTATGTGGACATGGTCCTCGGTTTGTCTTGGAAACTCAGCCTCTGACTGTTTTCTTCACAGACGCTTTATCTTCGCTTCATGGTTAACACAGCTGTCCTACCAGTGCTGTAAGATAGTGGGCATGACAGTTATGCATCTGTTGTCTGCCTTAGATAAATGAAACCCCTTTTCCTTTTCTGAAGATAGCTTCTCAAAGCGGGGGGGAAGGAGTGTGTGTGTGTGTGGCAGTCGTACAGAAAATGGATCAACATCAAATACACCCCAAATGCACTTCATCTCTGTGTGATACATTAGCAGCTTCAATTTTAAGGTGACAGCAGTTTTTCATGTTAGATATATGCCATGGTAAAGTAAAAAAAAAAAAAAAAGCTTGGAAAAATTATTTACCTTTTTTAATAGGGGTGTGGGGTCTCAAACTTCTTTAAACTACAGTGGCATTGAATAAAGGCTAACAGCTTCTTATGTAGAATCAGGAAAATGGTAGTGTTCTCTCAAGAACCACTGAGAAAGGAAGCCTAAGCATCAAGGTTTATCTGACCAGAAAAGCAGCACCCAAAATTGCTGTCTGTGTAGTCTTAGTGCCTCATTAAAAATACACTAGCAGTCATGGATGTGAGAGGTTAATAGGTAGTGCATGTTTTGGAATCGAAGGTGGTTTTATTTCTGCTCTAAAAAATTGATGAGGATAAAAGCATTTGTAAAAAAGAAGGGTGGTGGACGTTCATGTTCCCCTAAGAGCTGCTATGGGGACAAGGTTTGGGATGTGGATCACCACCTTTGCAGAGGTTACATCGCCCTCTTGTGTGAAGCCCTAGTCATTTTGGTATGAAATTTGAATTGAGAATACAGCATGCCTGTATATTGGCTTCCTTTTGACTGTGCTTGTGTAAAACTGGACGACATGAAATGCCACATGTGTGATAAATCTACTCTCTGTGCAGGTGGACCCTGCTCCTTTCTGCCTCTCCCAGGGAGATGCAAAATAGGGTGCTGGATACTGAAAAAAATTGGGTTCACAGTTTAGCTTTTCAGCATTATTGATATTATGTAGACATAATGTGATATTGACATAATATATAGTAATGATAATTACTATAAATATATAATAAGAATATATAATTATAATTATTATAAATATAATATTGACATATTGACATTGTCAATAATTAGTGCTATTGACATTCTTTGAAGTCAATTGCATTGGCATGTTAGAAAATTGAACCTGCAGATACCCCACTCAGATATTTAGTTAAGTATCACAAGAGAAACTGGGGGGAGTTCCACATAAGTCTCAAAATCACTAGTTCATTTTGCTGTAATTAAGGCTCTGATAGAGTGACAGATCAGTCATTCTAATTTATTTTTGGTTTTAATTTAGTATCAAGGTATTCTGGATGAGCAGTTTGTGCAAGTAATTTGGCAGTCTAGATTTCCAAAGAGCTTTCATGAGCTATACTGGGCTCTATAGATGCTGTTGTCCCATTAGATTTATGAGTGCTTTACAAACTGGCACAATCAGTGTCATCTTCTCTTCTCCCTTTCCAAATGAATAAAAAGGCAAAACAAGTATTTTCTGTCTGTCCATTTTTGCATGAAGCCTGTGTATGAGACCATGTCCAAGGAGCACTATGTTTTTGGGGTAGCAACTCTATTGCAGTATCTAATTAGCAACAAAAATACACAGAAAACAAGGAAGGAAACTTTTATATTGCACAGAAAATGCTCTCTCGAATACAGTTTATTGAAGCATGAAAATTTATAAGCATTGCTCATGTTGATGCTGTATAAATATTTACTATTCATGTAGAATAATAGTTTGATGAGTCAGTAGGTATTGACAGAGTTCCTGAGAACTGGAGATTGATTATTCACCTACCGTATAGAGCAATTGTATTTATTTATTGTTTTATTTCTTATGTTTCTGTGTCATGTATATGTGGAAATAGTTCTGTTATCCTTATAAACCGTGGTGTGTGAATCGGGTTTGAATCACATTTGAATCAGATGTTTGATATTTTCTTCACTTTCCTTTCTTACAGGCAGAAACCACGAATGCCAGTCTCTTAAGTGTTCACCTTGAATGCAGCTTGCCTAATGATGCGTATCAGCAAGTTAAGGTGTGTTTTATTATAATTTTATATATGTTTAAGTCTTATTTCAGTTGAAGTTTAGAGGGGCAGTTTCCCCAACTCTAGAAGTTTTAGCAACAATGCAATATCCAGTGTCTTAGTTTAAAGGGAAATTGTGCTTTTACCTGTGTCTTTATAAAACTGTACCCTGTGGTATACATGAAATGTCACATGCATTACACTATAACCTTTAGAAGAGGGAGATGGAAAATACCTCCATGGTCCCCCTCCCTCAAGACCAAACCAGCAGGCTAAGTGTTTTAATGTGTAGATGTTATATTACTTCTATAAAGTACAAAAGTGATTAGATGCCTATAATTCCCTTTTTCCAGAAGCATTTCACAAGTTTCTGGTTCACACTAAAAAGGAATCAATGAGCTGGGAAGCTGAAGTCCATGCTCTGTGCTCAGGAGGCTTTGGCATTGGGCAGAGCTGAGGAGGGGTGGGCTTGTTAGCAGAAAAGCCCCCTCCAAAACCACTGATCATTCAGGACAGTAGGTCTCTCCATCCTCCTGGGCAGTGCTATCTGATTCTCCTCTTCCCTTCTCTCCTTAAATGTCCTTACACAGTAAATGGGTATTGGTTCACAGACAGTGCTAATGGTATTCAGTGGGGTATTTGGTCAGATCAGATAGATAGGCTCGTGCTGTGGTCTACAGCATCTTCCATCAAGTGTGACAAGGCCTGGACTCTATAGCTATATTCCTATACATTACATGTCACAGTGACCCTCTGCTGTTTTACTCCCATGTTTGATTCTTGCATTACTTGGTGAATAAAGCTAAGCTTGAGATGACCTGAACTTTTGAGACTGCAGGTAGTGCAGCTGCCTGCTCTTTGGTGTGAGCTTTCCATGGGCACAGCATCCTTGTGCTTCAGTTTCCACAGTGGCCTCCTCTCCTGCCCCTAACAGCCATTTCATTTACTGATAGTTTCTTTGATGCTGCTTGAGCAGTGAACTGGCATTTCATTCCCAAAGACTCTTCCCTACTCCCACTGTACCTCCTTGCAACACTTCATATTAGCTGAAGGTGTATTGCTACCGCTTCATGAGTGCACTTCACGTGCCAGGGGTGGTTTTCTCCTCTTCCTTCTGAGCAGACTAGTCCTCTTGGTGGGGCATTGAAGCCTGATGACCTTCATGGTGTAATGCAGGACCAATTTATGTTATTCACTGTTGATTATCTAGTTTTGTTTTGCATTGTTGGCGTGAATTTTTTGTGAAATGGTGTCTGTGTCTTTGTAGTTGCTGAGACTCAGCTGTCTTAACAGTGGCCACTATACTAAGAGAAGGCAATAAGGCCCTATTTGTATTTATCTGAAGTATTCTAGCCAGACGACAGTGTTTTCTATTAAGAATTGTACATGTATGTTTGTTTTTTTAAAATTACTTCAGTGAGAAATGGAGACAAAAAACACAGGATTTGGAAAAATTAACTATAAACAGACCAGTGAACATGAGCTGTCTTCCTACCATTAAGACACATGCATCAGTCTGTTTATGGCACATTTTATTGAAGGCAGAGGATTTAACAAAGGAAACTGTTTTGCAGTCCCTGAGGTGAGACTGACTAAGACAGTTTATAAATTTGCATTCTTTCAAGGTCCAGTGTCCTTTTCAGTTGTTTTTCGTCTTTGTTTCTGCTGTGCTGCTTGTACCTGCACTGTCTTTGGTTTCTGCTGAGATTTTAGCTGAGGTCCTAATTACTTCTGTTTTGCCAGCACCAAAGTGCCGGTAACCTTCTCTGTTAGCTAATACCTTTGATTAACTTCTAAAAATACCTTACTGTACTAATTGTTTCCTCTCACACCACATACACACTATATCCCCTTGTCTCGCTCCAGAGTTGCTGTTTTATGTCTGATGACCCAGTGCTGCTAGAAATGAGCTTAACGGTAAGAATGGAAAATGCCCAACAAGATTTTGTGGAGCACAGACAATACTTACTGGAGAATCTTTTTGTAGTTTATGTAGCAATGGAAAATGCGAAGACCTTGGGTAAGTCCTAAATATGACTGTTAATTGTAATTGAACTTGGGTTTATACATAAGTTGCAATTTGATGTGCTAAATTTAGTGAAGTTCAGTGGCAGCCATGTTGTGCAAGTAAAGGGAAAAGCTAAGTGTTAACAGTTTAGTTAAACACAGCTTGTCAGCTAGTTTGTTTAAGACGGAGTTACTGTGAGCACAGTGCTCTCTATGAAGGTAATGACTGTAAAGTTGTAAACTACTTCTATTTCATTCTTTAGTCTCACAGTATGGAAAAATGTCATGGTCCTTTGATTTCTACAGCTGCATTTCTGGTTTCACATTAATTAAATTGACCATAATAGAGCTATGGAGGCAGAATGGTTTGTACAGCACTGGGAACAGTAGCTGTTGTGGAAAGTAGGGTAGTGAGGTAATACAGATGTGCCCATCATTTGTTCCTGTAAGCTAGAATTCCACAGGCAAAACAATCAACTCCTTGCGGTTTTTTTTATGCTACATCATTTGGGTGAGAAAATCTTCTAAATCCAGAGGATTTTGCATTACTTACGGAGCTTTGCATTCTGTCTGAATAGGTTTTTTTAGATATTTCTGCCAGTTTTACTTTCTGATTAAAGAAGGCACTGCTTAGGAATCCATATTAAAATAACATTTTTTTAACATGCTAGTGAAAAAAGAACATGATCTGTCAGGGAAGTTGTGAATGTTCCATCGCTGGCAGTGTTCAAAGCCGGGTTGGACATAGCCTTGGGTGACATAGTTTAGTGGGAGGTGTCCCTGCCCAGAGCAGGGGGGTTGGAACTAGATGATCTTAAGGTCCTTTCCAACCCTAACTATCCTATGATTCTTTTGAGCAGTTCTATTTAAGGTCTAGTCACAAAACAGTATATGCTTTTTTCCCATGCCTGTTCTGAGATGTGATATTTACATAGAGCTGAAACTGGAATACCCTCTGTAAGCCTAGTTTCCCTGCCAGTGAGATGCCAGTGCCGTGTTTTGCTGAGTCGTGCGCATACGTTCATTCTGATGCTGGCGGAGAATTGTTAATACCTGTTGTGTCAAGGGTGCTTACTGCTAACACTTTTGGTGGTTAAATAATAGAAATATGTTCTTAAGACTGTTTTTTATTAAATATAATGCAATTATAAGTCCTCACTATGTTAGAGGTTGGTCTAGCCCTTGGGCTTGCTGTCAGTGAGAAGTTCCAGGTCTTGCTCCATTTGATATGGTGCTTTACCGTATCAAACAGCAGTGCTTGCTTCCCTCTGATTTGTGTAATTCAATGAGATGTGGTCTTGAGAGAAAAATCTAGCAAAAGGGAATACGCTGCTGTGTTAGTCTCCATGTACAGCACATGTGTTCGCACTTAGAGTGAGACAGCAGATAGGCAAGGTCTGCACAGGGGAACTAGCCAGCTGGAAAGATTGAAGAGTATGTGCTTTAAGCAGCTGTGGGTATGTGGACTGTCTGCTCATTCAAAGTCAGTATCTTGAACCAGCCTCTCTTTTGGAAGATGGCACCTATAGTGTTGCTTTCAAGCAGCTGAGCAAAGCACACTCATTATTAGAAATTGTGCCTGATGAATTGGGAGAATGTCTTTTTATGTCAGCCTGCATCTACCAATGTAATTAAAGTATAAGCAAGGGTAAAAGCTCAGGTAGTCTTCCTTGATGGAGTACTGACCATCCTGGTATATATAATAGTCACTTCTTGTTCTGTCCTGCTGCTCTTCTTTTGGTACTCTGTATATTTGTAGTGTCCTGTGGATGGGAACGTAACTTTTCCAGTGATGAAGGATGGTTAGCCAGTATAGTTGTACCATCTCATTGGCAGGTGAAAGCTGAATTATACCCGTATCCTGTTGCTCTAGTCAGCAGGTTACTACCCTACCAGCTGATAGGACAATTCCTGTTTTAAGCCCAAAAGGTGTTAAGGGTCTAATCTAGCTTCTCACTGTCTCCTGATAATGCTTGTTGTTTGAAGTGGTGTGCCAGTATTTTGAGTTAGCTGTGTATGCATGCAGAACAGTTTTTACTGGACAATCCCATGCTACTGATAGGTTGGTCCTTGAACTTAAAAAGTTATGGTAGCGTCAGCCGTCATTGTTTCCTTTAGCTCTGCGTCCTGCTTCTCTGCCCATAGGAAATGGGTAGTAATGTTCCATCTTGGATTTAGGAGACAATGAAGGAAGATTCCCTGTTTGCCTTCATGTTTGTGGCCAAAATGCTTGAGTGGATTTTTATTCCTTTATGAAATGATTGCCAGCTCGAGATGTGAATAATTCCATCTTTTTACAAGGGTAGCTGTCACACAAAGATTTTTATACTTAAATTGGGATTGCTTGTCATAGGAGTATCTGTCAAAGCAAGAGTGCATCTGTCTTTGGTCGACTTAATCAGTGTTCATTCTTTTGGACAGGTGATTCCTCAGTAGACGTATACGTCATGCATTCCGGGAGCAGCCTCATACATGTACAGGTAATTGTGAGCGTAAGGAAGTCATATTTTAGGGTTTTGAATTTGATTGGGGAATTAATTAGCCCATGGGTTTTCTCTGTAATAGCAGATTGATTTTCCTGGTTGCAAATGTCATGCCTCTATATTTTTAAAGGTGCCCAGATATCTAATAGATCTTTTTGATAATGATGTGTAGTTCAGTGATGGATTTTTTTAAGAGACATAAGAGTTGTTAACTTGAATAAAAATACAGGGGTTCACTTAAAAGATGTGAGAAAACGGCAGATATTAGCTTGCAAAT
Organism: Forpus xanthops; assembly: GCA_032466535.1. Classification (NCBI taxonomy): domain Eukaryota; kingdom Metazoa; phylum Chordata; class Aves; order Psittaciformes; family Psittacidae; genus Forpus; species Forpus xanthops. Next base: position 51,169 of record JASSUY010035522.1, read on the forward strand.
TTGACAAGAAGATACGCTAATACAGGAGCTATGCTAATGATGTTAGTACTTCTTCAAGGATTATTGTGTCTTGTCTTCATGCAGGAAATACGGCAGTTGTCACAAAAAGAAATGTCACCTGTGGAGTTTGAGCCAGTGCTGCTATCTTCATCATCTACTAACTTTACCAAAGTTGCTTCTATTTCTTGTAAAGGTACAGTGTACTTATGATTAAACAGGATTTAATTATAAAAGGGTACCTTTTTTTCTATCAGATAAGAGGCCCTGAAAGATATCAAAATCCACTTGCTTGAATTTTTTTGAGGAGTATGAACTCTTTCTTCTAATTATTTCCACCATTTTGGTATATATATGCTTTCTCTTTTGCTGATCGAAGGCTCTAAGCTATACATATTACAAAAAGGGAAGAAAGCATTTGCTAAAATGTTAGCTGATTTTCGGTAAGCATAGTTACTGAATATGCTTTTTCAACATCCTTTTATAATTTGTGGTTATTTTTCTGTTTCCAATATATTTTCTAAAAGGCTGTTGTGCTTGGGTGGTCATTTTCTTTGACATTTCTTGGCAGGATCATTGAAGAGGCTTGCCTGGGACCAGGCATGTTTGTGGAAGAGCAAAGATTAACATTTAGGCATTCCTGACTTCAGCCTGTTTCCTATTCTGACCACTAGACTGCAGTGCATAGACTGTAAACGTTTATGAACCAGACTGCTTTCCTAATAATGCTGGGACTTCTTTTTCCTAGCAAAGAGGGAGAATAAAAGAAAGAACTGTATTTTAAGTGATTGCTTTTTTCAGAAAGGTGTTTCATTTTTTAAAAGAAGGCAGTATGCACTAATAAGTAAGAATGCTGAGCCAGTGACACATGGCTCAAATTGCTTGGGTTGCTCTTTACACCCTTTTTGTGCATGTATTTTTGGAAGGTGCACAACGTTCATAAATTCTTCTTAAAGCAAAGTGTGGAATCTCTGAAAATCAGGACATAAGCGGTTAGATGCTTAGTTCACTTGTGTTAGGATTGGACTAACAAATGTTCCCCTTTGTAGTGTTCTTCCAAATCCTCATGTGAAAGTTGTTCTAGCTGATGTTGTATTCTCCTCTTGTCTGTTCTTTGCCCAGCTGCATCCTGTGACAGTGAAAGTCCTTATGGTGACAAGAAGAGTAATCAATTGGAAGGCACTGCAACACTAAAAGCCTGTCTTTCCTGTCCTGTGATGGAAGGGTGGGTTGACAATGGATTTTTGTTTGTTTGTTAGCATTCACTGATATTGTCAGAAGAATATTGTACCCTACTTTAAGAGATGAGGTTAGCTTGTTTAGTCACTGAACAATTCCAAGAAAAGTGAAGAGGCTTCTTTCTATTGTTCCTGTGTCATTTGCCAAAACAGACCTGTGACATTTCAAGTAGTAGTTCTGTATTTTATCCAAGAAGAATTTCAGGAGCTAATAAAGGGGTATGCCTTAGCAGCTAGTATCATGTAAATGTTGCTTAGTCTGTGATAAAATTTGTTATGCAGAACCAGGATAGTTATAGAGAAAAAGTGGAGTCTTTTCTTCTTTTGCAAATTTCATCCATGCCACCATATTCTAAAGCAGTAGGTAGTGATAGTACAGGAAGAGTGTAAACCTGCCTACCTCTTTTGCATTGCTTCTGTCAATTTTTACTTTGGTATATGTAAGTATTCCAAGGGAAATAATTCTGTTCTTTCTCCTTAAAACCTTAAAGGAGCATTGTTAGGCAAGAATACTACAGTTATATTCTTGTGTAGACCTCTTGTGTGTGCTCAAGGACAGTTGCAGATGTATTTATTTTTCTTCTGCTTTTACTTACAGGTATTTTGATGTAGATCCTTCTGCAGCATTGTTTCATATAGAGCCACATCATAATACTTCAGGATTTTGGTCCATATGGTTTACAAACAATTTTGACTTCAGCATTGAACTGACCGAAGTCTTCATAACCAGAGAAACAAACAACATTTTAAAGGTAAGACTTTTTTCTGCTTCATATATTGTTTTGTCTTTGATTTAGGGATACAGTCCTTCAACACACAAAATAGATCCTTTGAAGAACTCTGTGTTCTCAGAGCTGGTTGAAATCAGTTAAAAATAAAGGTATTTGTGTGCCCATAAATGCTAGGTTCTGAAGAGCTTACTCTCTCAGCAGGCAGTATTCACTGTCTGGCTTGGTTTTGCCTTGTTTCATTAACAACTGTTCTTTCATTTGAGTTGCAGCTACAGATGCAACAAATTATATACCATTGCCCTGTTCTCAGAATTGTTGCATGTGTGTTTGTGCTCCATAGGATTCAGCATTTCTTCATAGTCTGTAATGGAAGTCTTTACTACATAGATGAGCTTTGAAGTTTAGAAGGCAAGGCCAATAATTTACTCGCGCAATTGCTTGATTCAAACCAGGCAAATCTGGTTTATGAATAAGCACATGATGTAGGCATCTAATTGCCTCTTCGTATATTTAGATAGGAGATTTACAAATGTGCACTGTATGGATCACTTATGGCACATATGTATATGTAATAACAGCAAAAACACAAAGGAAGAGAAAGTTTACATTCTTCAAGGTACCACTTGCACCAAAAATACTGTACCAGTTTTAATTAACTTGTCATTTAATTCTTTCTAGATTCTGAACTTTGCTGAACCTTTGACTCTGCCTCCAGGCTGCTGGAACGTATTTTCTTTGAAGCTCAGTGTGAAAGACCCTGTTACAAATGTGCTCTCTAGTATTTGCTTGGCCACAAATGTGGGACTAATGTTTGAAATACCTCTGCAGATATATTCGATTGTGTCCAAGGTACCATATTCAGTTGTATTGTATGATTATTATGCACTGCAAACCAAACTGCAGCAGCCTCTTTCTTAGGCCAGAAATCTGTCCCTTAGTCTTGAAACAAAAACTTGGTACGAGACCATTCTGTGAAACCATGCTGTAGCATGAGAAGTTAAGCCCCCAGAGTCCTCTAGACAGCCATAATTCTCTTGACTTGCCTAAATTATGCACTGAGAAACTGGAATTTGTCTTGTTGTCATGCGGTCAGTTATAGTTTTTATTTTGTTTTTCCAGCAGGGAGATCTTCATTTTGAAGCAATTGCCCACTGTGATATTCAGTGTTACTTGGGAAAGTCTGATTCAGGTAGGCTTGTCTTGGGGATTTTTGGCACCTTCTAGTAGTTTTGTTGTAGAAAATCCGTTTTATGTATACAAGCAAACTTGTATTGAGAATATTGAGATTGTTAGTACTATTACTAAGTTTTATGTCTTTTAAAAATATCGTTTTTTCTGGAAGCATATATAAATGACTTTGAGTAACCTGCTCTGAGTACATTGTGCAGTATTTCAGACTTCTAATTCCATAGCACATGCTAAGCTATTCTGTCTTGAAACATTATTTTGGACTTAATGTTTAAGACTCTGCTGCAAGTTCTTGGTGGTACTGTTCCTTTCTTTCTTCATATGCATGCTCTCTGGTGATGTGGTAGAATGATAGAGCTGCCAAGTAGCTTGAAGTGTGTATAATCTGGATCCAGATCCTGGGAAGTCTTTGAAACAGAAAGCAAATGTTGACCAATATCCTGGCTTTAGCCATAGTTAAATTTGAAAACCTTCTCTTTATCTGTTTCTCACAGAAATAATGTCCTAGATTTCTGCAAAACACCATTTATCAGGCTCATTAAAATAGCATCCGTAATGCTGTATCATGTGAAATAGAAAGCGTCTCATTCTTTCTGGAACTGAGTCTATCTCCAGATAATGTAATGCTGAGAGCCATTCTAAGTACCTGTCTGGCATTTACCAAAATAGTGTTGAATATTACACGGACGTAATACTGCCTGGAGAATGTTGAATCTGATGAAAGCTGATTCTGAGTAGTGTTTTTTTTAATCTCTGCTCAGTAGAGAATTCCAGTAGTGGTACCATAGGTACCTATTAAAAGTAAACGGTACCATGGTACCTTTTAAAGAAATGCTAAATTGAGGACTCTCCCAAGCATGTTTTCAAGATGATGCTTTCCCAAAGTGTATTTTGTATGAGGATATGAAGAAGGCAGTAGTAGTTAGTCAAATGTAAAAAGAATTGAGGTGACGAAGCGTAACATATGGCTTGAATAATTACTGATACATATGCACATTTAGGTACAGATCTTGGAAGCAAGTGTTTGCTTTGTGTTTGGTTTTTATTTTGTTTTTTAATCTTTAGAAAGAAATCTTGCTGATAAAAGTAAGTCCTCATTGTTTACTTTCCCTTCACATCTGATTATATGAACATAAAAATCTAATTACGTACAGGTATTCTGCCTTCTAATGCAGGATACTAGTACAGTATTTGTTAAATAAAAAAAAGTCTACTGCAAAAGCCTGAAAATACTGAACTTGTAGCTGGATTATTCCAGTCATCATCAATATCAATTGGTTGCTTTAAACCCTAAGGATTGTAAAATAAAGTACATGTTTTTTTCAAAACAAGCCATTTTTATTTTTTTTTTTTAAGAAGTTTGCTTTTCTGTTTTCTGCTATGTGAAAATGCTTGACTTTCTAAAAGGCATTAATCTTTAGGGTGATGTAAAGCCTTGCAATTTTATCTTTAGAAGAATATGAGAAAATTATCAGTACCTCAGAAAGAGAAACTGACATATAAGCACCATTTCTGCCAAACTGTGGGATTTGTTTTGCTCCCTGCTGTGCTGTGATGTCATAATTTTGTACCACTATGTAGAAAATAGTGTATGATCTTGTTGCTTTATTGGCATCAGCACAGTTCTGTTTAAAGATTTCTGATAGCATAATGACTTTTCCATGGCATCCGTTAGAAACAGCAACAAAAGTAAAAAGGGCTCATGAGAGCATGCAAAGCCAGTGCTATACCCGTATTTCTGTTTGTGTATAGAATTACTGTGTTTTGCAGATATCTTCTTAAGCAAAGAAGATATATACAGTAATATATATATACTCACATGTATAAAACCTCATACTTAGATATGCTTGCTCTGAAGGAAAAAAGTGGGTTGCTTGCTTTATTTTTGTGTCAGGACCCTTTGCAGATACCGATTAGTTGTCTTCAGAAGTAGATCGATGGAAAGAGCAAATGTTATTTCTGTCAAATATGAAAAATCTGTTACTGTTTTAGCAAATCTGCTTTGGCAGAAGAGTCTCTCTTTGGACCGTTCCGCCTGGGATGTGGATTCTGAGCTTGCAAGTGAACTTTATGAAAGATGGCAAAAAATAAGACGTGGGGAAGCCTGCAGGTCTGTACAGAATCTGTTGAAGTTCTTAATTCAAGCCAGTACAGTTTTATAAGAAAGAGTATTTCTGTTCTGAAGCATTCTTAATTAGAACAAACTTTTTTGTCCTTCCTGCACTTGTTTGTTAATTTGAAGCACTGGGACTTTCAGAGTACCCCAAACACCCCCAGCTTCCATTTCAAGGCACTGCCAGCCATAAGTAAATGTTTCAGATACCTGGCTTTAGAATGCAAATAATGTTCTTACTATAACAACCATAGCTACGCAGCGTGAAAGCAGTCAAAGCATGTTTTACCAGATTGCTTATGGAGTTGCATGAGTCTTTCATCAGCAGGTCTTGTAACAATTTTTTCAGGATCAGGGTCTTTGAATAGATTTTTAAGGTTTTTTAGTCCCCGGCTTAATGGATTCTGTGTATTGGGGATGTTGGGAAGGAAGCGGTCGTGACTAAACAACTCTTGTGGTGGAGATGTAGTGCACCAGCCCCTTTCCAGAATGAGGAGGTAGAGCTGTGAAAACCACAGTTGTGTTGCAGATGTAAAAGTGGAGACTGAAGGGATGCACATAAGTTACACTGACTCTCTACTACTAGATACAACTTTATGCACTTTATTTTGTGAAGAATATTTTCAAGGAAAGATTAGTTGGTGTAATTATAGGTTCTGGCAAATCATAATTTTTGTTCTGTATTTGAAAGAAAAGAGAAAATAAAATTAACAAAGCTTTCAATGTTTTCTAATAAAACAGGAGAAGTGTTTTAGGATCATCTCGCTTTATTCACCAGAAGAAGCCTGAAGAGGAGTCTTTTGCCTTTTTCTTGCCACGGATGACTACAGAGCCTGGCCTTACGCTCAACTTCAGTGCCACAGCACTTAAAAGTAGTATGGTGAGGATGGTTGTTGCACTTATTTCTGAGTTGATGTATGTTTAGCTTGTTTAACATTGTCTGCAGTTAATATTGGGTGATCCTTAGCATTTTAATACTGCTTGCAGACTTGTATACCTATGGCTCTTTGAGAAGTTCTCTAGCTATGTAATTGTAGTATTTAATACAAGGAAAGTAGTAAAGCAGTGTCGGTCTTAACTAACAACTGTTGATGGTTGTAAAAGCTTTCTTTGCAACATTGTACAAGTTACGTGCATGCGATAAAATAATTGAACAAGAGACTAGGGATAGGGTGTTTTGTCATTAAGGATGAATGTGGTTGCAGCCTTCCTCATGCCACTGTCTCGTGCAACAGAAGTGTGTAAAACATTTGCAAGAGATGCAACACTTGAGAGATCCATGATGTGTCTTTCAACCACACTGATGGTTGTCTCCTGTTTGCCAGATTTAGGTTGCTACTAACCTAGCCTGGGCCAGAACCAGTCATACAGAGATAGTTTTCATATGCACATATTCTGAGTTACCTTAATACTCCATTTGTGTCATTTATCAGTCATTATAGTAACGTGTATAGCTTGCTTGCACTCAGACTTCTGTAAGAAAGGGTAGCACCGTGCTAACTTCACCTTATTCTGTGGAAGAGCTTTCTTCACATCTGCCTGCATAAATCAATGTCCAAATGAAAGGTTTGTTTAGGGGCTGGGGAAGGTATTATATATATTGTATATTTACACATGTGGTTCTTCATGCACTCTTAGCTGTTTTGACAAACGGTAACATTGTAGTGACATGTCCTGCTGTTCTGTGCAGTTTTGTGCACATGTGATTGTATTGCATTAAAACAGGAGCCAGGTTGAAGTCCCTTGGAAATGCAGATCATATTACCAATGCTGAATGATTTTACCTTCCAATTCTCAAGTATGTAGTTTTTAACTGTTTCTTTTCCACTCCAAACACTTTAGGTAAAATATTTTGTACTAAGAAACCCTTCATCCTTCCCAGTTACGTTGCAGCTTCTGCCTCTTTCTTACTACCCTGATCCCCAAGCTTCACTGAGTCTACTGAACAAATGGTAATGAGTATAACTATTTCAGGATACTGTTTTCCTTTTTAAAATATCTATTTCCCATGCCTTCTGATTGTCGCTTATGGTTTGTTGTAATTTTTCAATGTAGCTTAGGTGGGAATGGTGTTCTGACCCATTTTTGAAGATATAATGTTAAGAGTTACTTGCAGAGCAGCATGACTTTGTAATGTACCTCATCATTGTTCAAACTGAGCATGTTTTCAGCAAGTTTATATCTGCCAGCTGTAGACTATGATCTGTCATCTTTTAAGTTCTGGGGCTTGGTGCAAGCCTGTGCAAACTGCCTAGGTGAGGGGAGCAACTTGCAGTACTGGGGATGTGCATCTCCCTGCAAGGCTAGTTGGGAAATACGCAGTCTGTAGACTGATCAGTGAGGAAGATTGTATCTGAGCCTTCCTACCAAAAAGTTTTCCTCTTCCCTTTTTCTTGAGTAAAAGTCCTAGTTGGGGAAGAGCCCTGTCTGTCACACTTAACTTTGAAAAACTGTTAGTAGACTATTTCCTTAGTTGGAGCCAGTGGGAGTACTCATGTGCATAAGTGTTGCTTACTGATTTGGGTTCCAAATCCCTGTATAATTGCTTTCTTAACCTAGTTTCTTTACATGTGTTCTATTATGTGCATATATATGTGTGTGTGTATATATGCACATTAATAACTATGTCTGTGTGCATACTAAATATAATTTCAATGTAGACTCTTTCTAGTGATTTGAAATCTCTGTATTTGCACACTTTTGTTTCTGCAGATGTTCTAGATTTACCAGAAATTATGTCCTTTAGCCGGTTTGTTTTAAGCCAATGTCACAGAAAGTTGTGATAAGTAAATTATGAGTTCAGTGGCTGGAGGCTCGTTAGTCCTCTATATCAAAATTTTGCCTATTGATTTTCTTATGTCTGTTTTTAATACCTTAATGTGAAATGTCTGCAATCTGCTGTAAGTGAATTAAATTTACAAAGCATGTGAAAGAAAGTAAGATTTTGTCCCAAGCAAATTATGAGCAGAAAGAGGGATATTTGAGTAAATTAATGAGATTTGATAATGATTATTTCTTGACAATTATGCAGGCAGAAAAAGCTTTGGGGCATTTGTGTTTGTGTGGCTTGGACGTTGTATTTCTTGGTGGTGATCTTTTGCTGAAAGATCTATCTGTTTTCCAAATGTGTGGAATCCACATAAAACTGATTTCTAGTATATTCTGTTAAAATGTAGACCCACATTTATTTCACATCTACCAAAGTGGAATTGTGAAAGTATTCTTTATTTAAGAATAAATGCCAGTATCTAAAAATATGTCAGTGTAGTTCTGACAGACTAGTTTTGAAGTGCTCAATTTTTTGTTTTGGTTTATTTAGGTTCAGTGTAAATGTGCAAGCTATTAATTTCACAACCACTGAATTCAGGCTCATGGATGAATGTTCTCACAGGGTAAGATGGCTAATTTTGATAGAAGTGTTCTGATGCTCTAGAAAAAGCTCTTTCTATCTACACTACATCTGAGTTGTTCTCAAGTGCTATTTAAAGCAATTTAACGGTGTTTTCTTGAGTCTTTGTCAGATGTGTATGTTTGCAATTACCTTTATTTTCCAGAGTTTGAGTCTGAGTGTGTGCATGCATGCGTGTACATGTTGAAGGGCCACAGTTTGCATTCTGTGTTGAGACTTACATTTAGCCACTGGTTGTCCATGAAGTGTCAGGCTTTTGAGTTGATCATGTCAGAAGCTGGCTGATATTTTTTTCAGTAGAGGGAAACACTGTCCAATAGTTCAAGGGAGAAGAAAGCTGTATTTCTGTTTCAGCTCAGACTCATTGCAACTCCCCCAGATTCAAGTTGGGATGTTATAACTGTCTCTGTTTCCCATTGCCTCATTTTTAGCATGAGTGTGATAACACTTCACTGTGTCACCCCAGTGCTGAACTGTGGTTAAACCCTGAGGTGTTGTGTTGTGGATGACAGGAATAGAGAAGATGCTGTATCAGGGATATTGGCATATTCTGGCAACCCAGCGTACTGTCCAGGGTCCCGGAGAGTTTCTCCTTAGACTTCTAGTTTGTACAAAAGCCTGGAATTGATATATTTTCCTTGCAGTTTGGGCATGCTCCAGAACCTCTTTAATGTCCTGTATAGATACATATTTCTGCACATGTGCTTTAGAACCTTAATGAAACATTAGTACCTTATAAAAAGAAAAGACTGTGTTTGCTATACTAATCAAAGCTGACCTTTCCTTTCTGGCAACAGTTGTAAGAATTGTTGTAAAAGAGAGGAGACAGCAGTTCATAAATCCCAGCCTGTAGCTACACACTGAAAAAGAGAAGCTAGTTCCACTAGTACTTATTTAGGACTGAGTTTCCACAGTCCCATACACCATGTGCTTGACCAAATGGAAAAAAAGCAGTAGATCCTTACATCAGTGTGTGTAATGCCTGTTTTTCATTAGAGACTTGAAGAGCTTGGGGGAGCATGTATAGTTAGATAGGTATGCAGCGTGTATGAGTGGATCTTGACTTGTTTAACAAATCACTAGCTGTTAATATTTACATTTTTGAATTTGTCATTTTTTCCTTAGTCACTTTATGTACACGTGTAATGAATTGTTAGGCTAACATTTTGAGTGCATGAATATCTTTGTTTGTAGGGAGTGACAGGGTGAAGTTTGCAAATGCCATATGTGGTTTGCTTTTCTTAAATATTGACTGTTAAATTCAGGTTCTGAAACTTTTTTGTGCGTTCATTTTTCATAAAATGGACTAAGAATAAAAACAGTTTGGACTGGAAAAGATCAGAAGAGCCATGAATGCAACAGCTATGAGTTGAAAAACTACTGAGCAAGGGCCTGTTTTGTAACGTTCAGTAATGTTTATGGTTGTTTTGACTGCTCTAGGTGTCTGATCACCCCTTTCTAAGATGTGACCCCAACTTCAGGAATAGAAAGTTTTAGAAATAGAAAGTTATTTATTTTTTTAATGGGAAAAAGAATAAACAGCAGTATTGTAGAAAAATAAAAAAAAAAAACAACACATCATTTCCAGACTCTGTGTACTTTTGGTAGTTATGGTCTTCAATTAATATGGTAGGGAGTTCACTTTGGCTTGTTTCCAGTGACTTAAATGGGCAACATACTTGCCAACAGTCCCTTTCTCACTTAAACCAAGTTGCAAGTTTTATGCTGAGGTTATAATGGTTGCCACATTTCCCTGTGCAATCAGTATAGTGTCAGTTCTCATTGTGTTGTGAAGTGTTTCAGGATTCCTTGAATATGAAAGACACTACATAATTTCTTTTCCATCTGAGCAAATAAAAGCTGTTTTAAAAAATGAAGTAATACATTCCTCATAATAATAAATGCAGTAATACGAACTTTTGCTCAAATAAACAACCTTATCTGATGTTTTATGTTGTCAAGTTGAAAGACTTTTCTGTAACAACTTAGTTAGCAGTTACTGCACCTTGCCAAAAATATCTTATGTGGTGCTAAGTGAAGTTGTAGTGCTTTCTTTATAGAGATCTTTAAACACACTTTTTCTGTGAATAAGAAGTGCATTTTTGTTTAACAGAACGCATATCAGGAGGATCTCATCAGCCAGAAATGCAGTTCTGAGCTGCTTTGGTTAAGTTTACAGCCACTGGAAACTAGAAAAGTTGGTGTAATTTTTACACCAGTTGACTACAGAAGAGTAGCTTCCCTTATTTTAATCAGGTAAGCCAAGTTTCAGTTGTAAGTGCGAATCAAGTAACTCAATGTGCAAAGGAATTTGCCAAATCTTGAAGCAAAGACAAATGGTCGAAATTTGAAAGTCAGAATACCTCCAGTTTAATAAAAATTGCTTAAAGGATCTTTGTGCCTAACACCTCAGTCATTAAAAAAGCACCTTTTTTTCCTTGGTATGTGACCAGTAGGCTGTAAAATGCATATGAATGTACTGAGGTAATTTTGAGTTAAATGAGCAACACATTGAGTGGCTTTGCTATTTTCAATTTAGCTTCATAATGGTAGGATTTGAATATCCAGTGTGTCTAAATGTGCAGCCACTCATTGGTTGTCTCTGAAGGAGAAGATAGTTTATGGGAAAAGCAACCATTTTCACTAGGTGGGACTGTTGTTATCCAGTGGCAGTGGTCACAAAGTTTGTTCCTTCACTGTGTGAAATTCACTGGTGACCACCAGAGTGGTCTGGTCTGTATTTAAGAGAAACCTATCCTGGTGTGGCCAGTAATTCCATTACTGAAACACTTGTCTTGGATTGGCACCTAGATAGCAAAGCAGTGATTTTGCAAATTTCATTTGTGTTTTAGCAGCTGAGTGCTTGTATTTTGTATTATGGCAGAAACAACCTGACTGTCCTGGATGTGGTTAATGTAGAAGGCTTTGGAGCCAAAGAATTGCTTAAAGTAGGGGGAAGACTACCTGGTGCAGGAGGATCTCTTCGATTCAAGGTGCCAGAAGCTACGCTAATGGACTGCAGACGACGTGAGTAAGAAGAAACAAGCTTCTTGATTTTGTAACTGGCTGCATTATTCCATAGTGTTACAGCTACCATTTTCTATTTACATTATTGTAAAGTAAACAGAATGTTGAAATAGAAAAAACTGAAGAGCTTGCTCGTGAGAGGTGTAGATTCTGTTTTCTCAAAACACTGACTGAAGATAGTTACAGATTTTAGAAATACAGTACTGCAAATCAGTCTGTGTCAGTGTAGATCACTTCCAAATTTTTTATTAGATTGAAAGTCAAAATAGCAATTTATTTGTAAACATAAGAAAAGTATTTTTTAAACACTGTAAAATAATACATATTTTTTTCTCCTTTAAGAACTGAAAGACAGCAAGCAAATTCTATCCATTACGAAGAACTTCAAAGTAGAGAATATTGGGCCTCTTCCTATAACAATTTCATCAATGAAAATCAATGGTTACAGTTGCCAAGGATATGGATTTGAAGTGTTAGACTGTCAGGAGTTTTTCCTGGCTCAGAACTCATCACGAGAGATAAGCATTGTGTAAGCACTGACAAATTAACTTAAGTGGAAATTTGAAGTAATTAATTACAGTAACAGACACTCCAATAGCACACCCTCACATAAAATTTGGTGAGCTTCAAATACAAATTTCGTAAGTGTTTCCCCTTCTCAGTAAGAATAATTCGAACAAATCAGTAATAATGTGTCTTTGTCAGGCTCAATTATTTTTAAAAAGCAGCATTACGTGTCTTTTATCAGTGTATTATGAAGTAGTAAACTAAAGCAAAACAGTTGTCACAATAAAAGAGTAAGAAATGCTTTGCCACTGGCTTTTTCTTATTATTTGATTGTTATTCCCTGGGTTTTTCCAAGTAGCCTGACCACAGTCCAGTCATGTTTTCTTAAAATTGCACATAATCTAAAACTGATTCTTTTTAAAATCCTGTTGAGTGAGAATCATGACTTAAACACAAGTAAAGCTAATATTACTGTGTTACAGTGTCTGTGGTTTCATATAGAAGTATCACCTCTACTGACTGGAAAGCAAGTCATACCTTCTAGCAGTACCTGTGGCAGTCAAATAGAATAATGATATGGGTCAGGGAAATAAGTAGAAGAGACAAATCTGATATTTTCTTCTGCTTTCCCTGCCTTGTTCTAGATGTACTGTAGCACTTGGCCCTTTCTGAAGTAATGCTGCCTGTACAATTGACAACTTGACAGTCTCACCTCTCTTACGGGCTAATGCATCTGCATACTCTAAGCAGATAGTGGTCACTTACTTCATTATCTTTCTTTATATATATATATATATATATATATATATACATATTATTAGATCAGAAGTTATTTTTTTTTTTTTTGTATTTTTTGGTATCAGCATGACTCAGAAAATGAAATTCAGGCCAGCACTGGAAAAATAACACCACCTCTGCCTGCTTTCCCTGACAGATTTACTCCTGATTTCACATCTTCGTGGGTAATCCGGGAGCTTACACTTGTAACTGCTGCCGATTTGGAGTTCCACTTCACACTCAATGTGACCCTTCCTCATCATCTGTTACCGCTGTGTGCGGATGTGGTGCCAGGACCCAGCTGGGAAGAGTCTTTCTGGAGGCTCACTGTCCTCTTTGTAAGGTAATGCTTTCAGGGCCCCTGCACCAGTTCAAAAGGGACCTGTGCTAACACAAACACTTTTGGCCTAAATCTGTACTGCATCTGTGTCCCAGGACTTCTGACAGATGGCTTGAGCAGCATAGGCATGGTGCTGCAGTAGCTGGTGATAGAGCTGTCAAGCATTTCTTTCTGCCCCTAATAATAAACTCCATGTTAAGGCTGCAGAGAAAAAAAGGCTAGGATACCCCCACAGGAATATCCTTGCTGAGAAGGCTACTCTTGCCACCAGCAGAGATACACGTGTGTCATAGTTTGAGCCCAGCAACCATGCAAACCATGCAGCCACTCTCTCACTCCCCTCCTTCTGCTACTGCTGAACCCAGGACAACATGTAACGTTAGTATTTGAATGTCCTAAATAGAATCGAGTGGATTGGTAGATTATCTTGAAATGTTTCTGAAAAACTAACACAAATTTTATTTATAAAGTTTCAGACAACAAAGTGAAGACCTGGTTTTCCTTCTGCCTTCTTCCACCTCTCACTTGTTGAAAAAGACTTGTGTTTATTATTAGCTTCAGCTAGGCACATTGGTAAATAGGCTAGCCTAGAAAGATTAATTGCTGACTCATTGCTTGCACATGGTGAACTGCTTTTAAGAGGACATTGTTGCATTGTTGTTTTGACACTGAAAACGGAGTGTAAGTGAAGCAACACTAAGGACCACATTACTGGTTCTAGATGCAACAAAAGGAGACTACAGGGATCCGAAAGATCAAGAGTTTCTCATTCTGTTTTCCTGCTGACAAAATTCGTATTGTGTGACTGAGAATTTACTAACAAAATGTTTGGAAGATGCATTTTGTTAAAGCTTTTTAACTCTATCACTGAATGCTCCTGAAAATTGTAGACACCTGTATCTGTTGTTTTCTTTGGCAGTTTGTCCCTGCTCGGTGTGATTCTAATAGCCTTCCAGCAAGCCCAGTATATCCTAGCAGAGTTCATGAAATCAAGACAGAGGCCAAATCCTAGTTCTTCACCACAGCAGAACAGCAACTCTGTTGACGTAATCAACTCTGATTCCTACAAGTAACAATACTTTTTTCTTCTGAATTGCCTTTTTTTTTTGTACACTATTTATTGTGGAGTAATGCTTTCTGTCTGTATTTTGATATTGATGTGGGCTGGTTTAGAGTAGATGGTGTTCCCAGCAGCCTCTTTCAGAGAGCTTTTAGAGTTGAGTCTTGTCTCCACAAAAGAAGAAATGGAAGAACTTTCTAAATCTTGATTATTGTTAGTAGTACATAGATTAAAAACTGTGTGATGGAAGTAAGAGATACAGCATGTATCCTTTACTATGATAGTAGTACATAGGAAACCACTAAAAAGAAGTAAAGGATCCATCACGGCATCTATGGAAAGAGTTGAAAATTCATTAGTGGTCCTCAGTTCTGACCCCCTTAGGTGGTCAATTAGGCACTTACTGAAGCATATAAATGTGTTTGAAGTCCGAGTCTTTCTCAGCTCCCCCTGAAATTAGAATGTGCTTAGCTGATATGATAAATTGAAGACCTAATGCAGTGTCACAGCTTGTGACTGTGCCCCCCCCTTTCTTTTACAAAAATATGCTATAAAACAGTTCATGTTTGCTTTGTAGATAAAAAAAAAATCTCAATTTTTTTTCTTTTCAAGGGGAAGCTGCAAGACATTTATGGATTCGTATAGTTCCTCAGATAAAGGTAAAGGGAAGGGCTTCCTGTCTGTAGGCACTTCTTCCAGCCGAAGTCAGAATGCAGCAAAGAGAAGTCCTGCGACCTACAGTCACTCTCAGAAGAAACACAAATGTTCAGTATACTACAGTAAGCAGAAACCAAACACAGTGGCTGGCAGTGCCATTGCAGCTACCGATGAGAAACAAAACCAGATTACGGAGAACCAAATCTCAGCACCAAAAGAGGACATTTGCACTGATGTTGTCAGTGAGAACTGGGTAACTCTCAAATATGCAAATGGCATAAATGTTAACAAGAATTTAACTCTTCCAGAAGACTTTCTGGGTAAAGAAGAAAGTGCACTGAAAAATACAGTTCTCATTAAAAATACTTCTTCAGAGTGTGATCTGAAGGAAGATCTTCAAACGTGTATGTTTCCTAAGGAAACTAACCTTGAAACTTCAGAAAATCTAGTTGAGCTCAAAGAACAGGAGTTCTGTCCTGTGAAGATGTCCAAGAAGCTACCTGAAAGTCACTTGTCCAGAAATTCACCTCAGCAACAGCCAGAACTGCAAGAAATTTCTAGGAAAAATAGTGGTAATTTTGTTTTCTTTTTTTAATTTCTGACAGTCGAAATTGTTGGGTGAAATCTTTGGTTGAGTTCACTGCAGTGAGCATTTTTTCTCTTGTGTGGGACAAGGAGATGTGTTTCTTATGTTTTCACGATGATTTGTCTGTTTACATTCTTAAGGAAACAGCTTGCATTAAAAAGTTGTTTCATAAATCACATATTTGCCTTGGCTTACAGATTTTGAGCTTATTCAGTAGCATTTTAATGGCTAAAGTAATTGATCTGCTTATAAGACAAAAATTGCCCTTGTCCAATATTCAGAAACATCCCAGCTTGTGATTTTCAGGTCCACTGAAAACCTGATGCCTGATTTATAGAGTCACGAAGCCAGCACCTCCAGTAGAGGATATTCTTTGATATCCTTTGATAAAACCACCTAAAGTAACAAAGAGGGTATTGTGCACTTATATTTTGTAGGAATCTACAGATTGATCTTTCTCTTAGTAGATGCATAGATACATTTTTTATCTTGCTTTTGGATGAATTTTTTTTTCCACTTGTGGAACTAGGCTGCCTTTGAAGTCTTACCTCTTACCTTCACAGCTCACAATTTTAAGAGCAGCTTGAGAGCACCCGAGGGAAATCAAGAGCAGGGTAGGAGAATGCATCCTCTGGAAGCTTGGCTTTACTTAGGCACTTGGCAGGGTAGCTGAATACTGAAGGCTGGCATTTGCTGTAACTGTGGCAGAGTTACTTTCTGAGTGAGCCATCACAGTGGGATTTCAGGCCCTGCTGTAGTGTGTAGTTGTTACCCTGGGCCCATTGTTTCCAGTTGTGTTGTTATCTATGAGATACAGCGGGTACAAGGATGCTGTCTTCAGGCAGAGGCAGAATAATTTTGCTCATACTTACAAAGTATTTCTACATTCTTCATGTGCTTCTAAACTGCAGAGTGCTATTCACTCTTTGAATGAGTAAATCAGATAGAGGGGAGAATAATCAGTAATTATGTCTTAACTGTATTTATGTGCACAGGAAAGTGTGAGTCACTCAAAAAGTAACTCCAAAGTACTGTGGAAATCGTAGTTATACATAAAACAGTTGAGAACTAGTAGACATTTTCAGTGACAAAGCTTCCACCTTGAGGCAGTGTTTCAGGAGTACTTGTATTCAGTGGTAAAGCAGTACAGGTAATCTGATATATTGTCTATTGAGCAGTTGTTTTCTGCACTGCCAGGGATGTGAGTATGTCTGTAATTCAAGAAGTTTGGTAGAATAAATGAAGTCTAAAAAGTACTATGCTGCAGTGGTTGTATCGTGATTTAGTTACAGACCTGGCTTTGTGCGAAGGGAGTTGTAAAGATCTCAGGTACTCCCATGTTTGTATGCTGGAGAAGAGTAGAGTGTTTTTTTAGCGCTCTGACACCCCCCCATGCTTGGTGTTTTCCTGTCTCATTCATATGGGGTTCTTTTGTAGTCATTAGGACTGCCTGTTCCAGAGAGGAGAAGGTGGGTAACTCAGAGGTAGGATGGTGTAGGAGATTGATAGGGAATCACAAAAAAAAAATTTGGGTGGACCTTTATTGTTTGAGGAGATAAGTAAGTGATGGCATCTCTCACATAGAGCAGACGAGAGTCTCGGTAGCAGATCAGTGTTAATGTATACCAGATATCTGAGATAGCTGAAACAATCAGAGTTGAAGTTCTGCTCTATCCAGCATTAGCTGTGGCTCAGCAGGGCAACTCAACTAGTTGTTGGGGCAGGTTTCCTCTCATTTTCTTCATCTCTTAGACTTCGTTACACAAGAATATTTCTTCTTCCTCACAAGCCTCTCAAGAAAATGAGCTTTTAATGTGGAAAGAAAGGATGACTTCTGTGTCTTCATAGTGAATGCAGAGGGCACTTCAGAGACATAATGCACCAAATACAGACTGTTCTTATTTTAATATACCCATTTTGAAAGGTCTTCTCCCCACCCATCTTGCAGGTTTTTTTCTGATTATTAGTTCAGTATTCCATGACTTACCTGCAGATGCATGGCTGAGACCCAAATAGCTCAAATTCAGATGAAATGAGCAGTTTTGGGGTAACTTAGGCATGTGCCCATGTGCATGAATCAGTACAAAGCTACTTTTTGCAACTGCTGTAAGAATTTTTATACAGCATTAGCTTTTGCTTTTGAAATTTTCAGCATCATCAGCCTAGATGTTGGTCTCTAAAGGTTTTGGGAAGCAGCACATGTCTGTTTTTAAAGAAAGGTCGAAGATGCTGTGATTATGACTGGGAGCCCATTCTCTTCCCAAGTAGACTGATGTTACTGTTGTAATTGTAGGGAATAGCCAGCAAGTGCCTCTCAGGAATGAAACAGAAAACTGTGAGACTTTAAAAAAGCAGATCAACCTAAAGCCTTCCACAGAGAAAAAGATGAATAAGGGACTTAAAGAAGAGACTTCATGCTGTGGAAAAGAGGAGGTCACTTCTTCTGAGGTTTGTGTTGTGATCTTTCTGTTTTCCAAATTTAACATGGTCTTTTTATTGTTTATTTACATATGTGTAGATATGCAGGTATGTGTGTGTATGTAGGGATTATTACCTGTTCACAGATCTGAAACACTAAATCAGATGAATAAGGAAGTACGCAGACGTGCTGACCACATCCACTGCATATTAATGCCACAGACTGTACATTTATTGCAGAATATAACACTGAAAGAACTTAATCAGGCATTCGGTAAATGCAAGAATTTGGATTATATCTATGTTCTCTCTACTGCATAGGAATCTCATGGCAAAAAGGTGTAAGGAGGAATTGCTTACTATGCTTTGAGGAATATATATCAGAAAAGACAGGGTCTGGTCTTGTTTTGGAGACTGTTGTTAGAAACTTCTTTCCATGTGTGTCTGATGGAGCTCAGTTTGTTTCTTTCATTTTTTAAAATTACTGTTACTTGTTGGTTAACTTATCCCATAATTTCCTCAGTTGTAATTCAAATGAATACCCCAACCCCCTCCCACCCCCCAGCTGCTGTGGAAAGGGAGGATTTATTGCTGCTGAACTTGCACATAGACTGATCATAAATCCGGCAGATGGGTTTTGTTTTTAGCGCATAGGGAATTTTATTGACTGCTTTCCTTTTTCTCCCCCCCCCTTTTTTTTATTTCCCTGGAAGTCAGAGCTAGATGCTATGAGGGGGAAAATGCTGACACTGGGAATTCAGATATTTCTCTCTCATCATCTGCTGGTGTCTTGAAGGACAGTCTTGGAAAGGCTGGTCAAATAGATGGTGCTAGAAAGAGGATGTGCTGTGGAAAGGCACTAAATCATGAAATAACTATGCATTTGTGTCAGGTCATTTTGTCCAGAGAAATTTAGCTAGAAAAATCCAATGGAGTTCCTTTACTGAGTTGACTTCAGTTTATAATGTATGTATTTTCTTGGCTCATATTTTTACCTTTAGCAAGAAGATGTGTATAGAAAGAAGAAACCTCAGGAGAAGAAGGAAGGAAACTTACCAAATATGAATTGGAATAGAAATAGAACATCTAGGAAAAATAAGAAGAAGAATGTTAATATATCTACAAGGTATATATTGCCTCACCAAGTCATGAAGAAATCCATAGTTGCTGTAATGTTTCCGTAGGTTTTGCATAGTACATTTGGCAGGATTGCTTTATCTGTTTAAAGAAACACAATTTAATCCTGGCCTGAGCCTTTCTTTTTAAGAATGTGCAGTGCTAGGTATAACAAAAAACCAATTCCTTTTGTAATTCTGCATGTATATAGGCACACCACATTCTGTATTGCAGTGGTTGCTCTGTGTTACAGTCTTGAAGTTGGAATTCCATTGTGTATTGCATGGATAAAAACTAGTCATGTATTCTATTCAGTGAAAAAAGGAAAACAAAATTGTTGAAATGGTCTCACCTTCAGGAGAATCATCTGCTGTATTGAGTAACTGAGGCAATGTCTTCTAGTAGCTCTGGAAGATGAAGAGAAATATGTAGAAAGGGACAGTGGCTTGCATTTTTGTGATAATAATTACAAATATTACAGCATCACTAGGCTCAGAAGAATGTTGAGAGCACCCTGGATAGTTACTTTTGGTTTCCTCTTAAGGATTGTTTAAATGCATTTCTAATGTTAGTTGTAAACTACTTTTAACATTGTTTTCATGTATTTTAAATTATTTGGATTGTTGTTAAAAGATACCAATTATAAACTGCTGCTAGAATAAAAACACTTATGAGGGGAAAATCCTCCTCCTTCCCTTCCCCCAGCCCTTTGACTTAGGTCATGATCCTACAAAGCCTTCACAGACTTAATTTTTGTTGCAAGCGGTCCTATTGAGGTCAGTGGACCTAACAAGGAGATTGTAAATCTGAAGGGGCTGTTATAATTCATTATAAACAAATTACTGTTCATTGTGTGGGAAGTCAACACGTGTAAATCTTTGTAGGATGCACACCTTTGTAGCTAGGAAGGATTAAAAAATTTGGAGGAGAAATACTAGAATTCTGCTCGTTAAACTTATTCAGCAGTTGCTATTTTCTGAGTTAAGATGTAACCATTCCCTTCCTGTAGAAACTTGACAGCTGGATTTTATTCATTTCTCCTTAATACTCTCTGATTAAGATATTGGATCCAGATATTTCAGTCTTACTAGCAAAAACTCAAGATTACTTCAGATGGTGGTTTTATTCTAGTTAATAATTATGCCAGTGAAATAGACATAGAGCACATTTTTCTGTGTGTCTGGCTCTTCCTACAGTGCTAGACTGTACTTACCACTGTAAATCTGATTGGCTTCTGCAAGTGCACTAGAGAATGGAGTTAAAGGTACACACATTGTTTTACTTATCCCTCTGAGAAGTAATAGTCTGCGTGGTGCGATGGAGCACTTTGGGAAAGGTTTTTTAACTTTTTGTAAAGGTGGGAATTAAGACTCTTGAACCTATTCTTTGCTCCATATGCTCCCTCAATGGTCATGTGAGTTGAAGTGTTTAATGCCTGAAAAGGAAAAATGCAGCAGCAATCTAAAGTACAAACATGTTTCTTTGGGTGTGGTTGTATTAGGGTCCCTGAGCAGAATGAGTTGAAGCATACGTGCAGTGAATTTGAAAGGCCGGATCTGAGAGCGAATACTGGAATAAGAGCCTGGTGTCCTCAGGGTAATGGGGAAAACTGTAAAACGGATCAAAAGCCTGGGAGCTTGTCTATGCAGGGAGAAACAGGTATGCAGTCTTAATTGTCTTAAATTGGGGAGGCAGCATAATGTGGGTTTTGTGGCAGTAGGGCTGTATTCCTTCCTTGAGAAACCTGGGCTTCTCTCCCTTTCCAACCTCAATGTGAAGATGGCAGGACTGGCACAATGCAGTGCCTGATGTAATTAATACCTGCTTGCTTCTGAAAGGCTCTGTGTGCTTTGTCCATGAGGTTGGTTTGTGGTGCAAATCAGAACAGGAGTCAGTTTAAAGTCATAATCCATCAGTCCTGGCTGAAGGACTGACACTCTGCTTGTGTGTTCAAATTAAAGCTGGTATTAACTGAAGCAGATGTATTGTGAGAGCCACCTTTAGAATAGGCAGGTCATTTTTAAAAACCACCTATAGCATGGATATGTGCTTCCTGCCTTTCTGTCAAGATTTTAAGCAGCTGTTTTCCTTGGCTTTGGGGAAGAGGAGTGCTGAAGAATTGGAGAAGAGGAGGGCTGAAGAATCAATCTATCAATATTTATAGGATTGTCCTTTGCCTCCCTAATGAGATAAGAAGAAAGGAGGATCTATTGCTTATGAATTCATAAATCGCAGTATTTGTCGTTGCTTTCAATATGCATGTTCCTACAGCAGGGATATGTCTCATATTTAAAATATTAGCTATATATTTCAAAGAACAGTGTGGGCTTCTTATTTTAAACCAGTGCCTCTAATTGCACTGTCCTCACTTGCATTCATTTTACTGGGGATGTCACGTAAGTTGCAAGCTCCTTGTGGTGGGGGCTTATGTGTTTATCTTGAGGCTATCAATAAGTACTATTTTGTGTTTTATTATCAGTAAATTTGAAGAAGCCATGTCAATTCGTGTTTCAAGTGAATTTTTGCTGAATCTTCAACTGAAATATTCTTTTTTTTAATGATATGTATCATTGGGTTTTTTTACAATTTCTTTAGAAAGTTTTTATCAGCGATCCAAAAAGAAGTGTTTGGAGAAGTTTTGCTCTGATTCAAGCTCGGATTGTGGAAGTTCATCAGGAAGTGTTCGTGCAAGTCGTGGGAGCTGGGGTAGCTGGAGCAGTACCAGCAGTTCAGATGGAGATAAAAAGCCTATGATTACTGCCAGGCATTTTCTTCCATCCAGTAAGTTCTGCAAATATCACCTCTGCACAGTAGTGGGCAGAGTTTCAGCCTTGCTTCGGAATGGAAAGGGGTATTGTGCCATGGGACATGTAAGCTGCCTTCTGTAGGGCACCTCTCAAGCATGGGGAGAGATTTAAAGAAAGAACTTGGTACTTGGAAGAAAATACCACAAGTTTTGTGAGGATAAAGATGAGCTGTCAGGTTGCAGAGAAAGTGTTAGTTTGATTTCATGGAAAGATGGAAGAACTGAGAGTAACTAGTCAAAGCAATTTCTGCTTTTGTATTTATGTTGTATCACATTATTCTTTGTAAAATACTACAGCTGTTTAAGAAATCCGCAAACGAGGAATGTGTGAAAGCAGTCCAGATCTGAGGATGGTAGTATTACATAGCTGTATTTCAGGCATAAATAGCCGGGAGACTTGAGCCTCTTGACTAATAAGTGAAATGGGAACTGTGGTTCATTACTGCAGTTTTTTGAGTACCTGAATATCATTTAAATAGTTGGAAGCCTAAACCCTGTCATTGCCATCACTATCCAGGTTAACGTGGCACTAGAATTAAATTTTAAAGAAAGTAAGCCCAGCTTACCTGAAAAAAGCCTTTCTGAATAATGTAAAAATATTCATGTACTTATACGTGTATTTGTGTAAAACTTTAAATTGCAGAAAGATCGTATGTGATGTATCTAAACCTCCAATCTAATAGATAATGAATTGTGTGTACCTGACTTTTCTGTTTGTTCAAATTGTGATGCCTCTTAAGAAAATAAGGAATTTCAAATTCAGAATTGATTTGGTAGTCACAAGAGTGACTACCAAATTAAGAGTGTGATAATCACTTGTAAAATACATTTAAGACCATGTGGACATAGATAGCATGCTTTGAAATTAATGCAGTTAGTGATACTCTGGTGAGAGAGAAAACTTGATTAACACCATTGATGATTCTGTTTCTGTGTACAGTATATTCTGTGCATACTTCTTGTTTTAGGATCTTTGATTTTCACAGTCATTCTTTTCTTTAGGAGAGAATATTTCACAAAATGATTTTCCATCTGAAACTCCTATCACTTTAAATCTGTCTCATAACATCTGCAATACCAGGTAAAAAAATTGAATCTACACCTGTAAGACATTAAAGAAACACCACCAACTTGAAATCCTGTCTCAGTTTGAGAAATTATACCTACCTGTTCTCTTGTCATTTTTTGTGATCATCTAATTGCGCTTACTGGTTAGAAGAAGAATCTTCAGTAAATGAAAAGAGATATGCAAAGTGGATTATGCTAGGGAAATGCAATGAATGCTTTCAGTTGTAAAATAAAACTGGGGAAAATTTTTTTTCCAGATCTTAACAACTTAATACATTTCCATTACCACTTTGTTATATTAAAGTAATACCAGTTCAAAAAAAAATAAGGTGGGAATGAGACTTTCAAGTTGATGCTATTCTTTTAATGGGAATAATGTTCTCCTAGGATATACAGCATGAAAATTGATTCCACTCTCCCCCACATTCCTTTCTACCTCTTTACTGTAGTAGTGATGGCATCTACAATCTTTACTGAGTCCTCATTTTACTTCTCATTCATAACTCTCTTTTTACTAGCAGAAATAATTTAATCTCCTGGGGTTCTGGTGCTTGCAAATGTTCCCTTTCCATTAATTTTGAGTAGTTTCTTTGATGGGTTTCGACAAATATGAAATTAATGTTTATGTGCACCTATGTATCTTCATGGACATAAAAGTAAACTTCCCTGAAAGTTGTTGGGAGCATTGAAACAATATGAGAGATCCTACTCATCTTCCAATTTGAGAGAAGAGCTGTTGAGTTAACTTGCAATAGGTTGATACTTGGAGAATAGAAGTGGGGTGATTAAGATGTATTAATCATACTCATTTTGCATGTGTTTTAATTGAGGAAAAAAAAACCTTCATAAAATTGCCCAGTGGTAATTCAAAATATGAGAAGTCAGGGAAGTGGGAAAGCAGTAGCAATCATGACATTCATTAGAATATTTTTTACATCTCTGTATGTTTCCTTCAAAATACTTTGGATTGTGAAACATAAATGTCTAGACTTAAGAAATTCACTTTTCTTTTCATCCAGCAGAGACATGAACAGCATCCCTCAATATCCTGAAACCTTATGTCCCAATTTCACTGACATAGCTGCAGACCCTGACAAAAATAAAGGTCGGTTACTTTTATTATTAACTGAAGCTGGGTTTTGCACACTTTGTCAAGCAGTTTTATTGATGTTGCTAATAATACTTCTATACACCACCTTGATCGACATGTTGTTATTAGAACTTGACTTCTAAACCAGTTAAGAGCAAAGTTAGCTTAGCTAAATGAAGGCTTATAACTTCGATTTTTTTTTTCCTGGATCTACTCTGTGGTAATCATAGAAACAACTAGGTTGGACAAGACCTTTAAGATCAAGTCTAGCCATTGCCCCAGGACTGCCAAGATCACCACTAAACCATATCACTGGGATCCTCATCTGCATGTTTTTTTAACACTTCCAGGGATGGTGATTCCACCACTGTCATGTGCAGCCTGGTTCAATATCTGATTTTTCTTTCTGTGAAAAAATTTTTCCTAATATCTAATCTAAACCTCCACTGACGCAGCTTGAGGCTGTTACCTCTTGTCCTATCTCTTGTTACTTGGGAGAAGATGACATTTAAGTTTTACCTTGTTTTAGGTATTTTTTGGTTTTTTTTCATCCTCTTGCTTTGCGAGATTTGTGTCCAAAAGTAATATGGTTGAAAGATGAAGGGCACTGGTTGTTGTGTTAAAATGAAGCTTGGCAGCAAATCAAATATGACCTTTTGTCTCTAAATTGCGACAGTTGGGACTTGCTGTCTTTGAAGGCAGTAATGAATGAAGCTGGGTTGGGCTGTTGAAACTCAGAATTTTCATTGTTCGTATCTCTAAGGGAAGTAATACTAGCTTGTTGAGTGGGATTCATAAAAGCATCAGACGTGATGAGGTGGAGTTTGAAAGATGGTTAGGACACATGGTTTCTTCAGGCAGAACTGCCTGCCTGTGACTGTCCATTCTGCTGTAGGTTTAACCTGAATTGTGTAGGTCACAAATGCTGATGAAACTTTTTCCATGGTAGCAATATCCATAATATCTATCATGTGAAATAATGAAGTAGAACCAACTTTGCAACCCTTTTCTTGTGGAAACGGCTAATTTGGAATTTTTCTTTTCTCCAGTTGCCTGTTCTCCCAGGGTCGATAGAAACCAAGTATCTGTGGGCAGTCAGAACACTTAGTCCATAGAGAGCAGCACAATGAAAATCTACCCTAGAGGCTAAATACAGCCATAAGGAGTTCACGAATTGTTTGCTCCTGAATAGCTCTAGTCCATTAAGAACAGGACCCTGTTCCCATTGCATTCATTCTTCGTTAAACTTCAGAGATGGTTACTGACTGATGGATGAGAGAGAGGCTAGTATCCCTGCTGACTGTCCTGCTGTGAGAAAGGGTGTTGCCTTAATGCTGGTGGCTGATGAATTAAGGAAAGTCTGTAGGAATTTCTTGGCCTGTTTTGTTGAATTTCTGCTTCTCAGTTCAAGTCTTTTTATGTATATATATATATATTTAACACATAGAAATTTTGAGATTTGTTTAAAGATAGACATTCATCACAAAAGAGGTTGCTAACTGGATTTTTTTTAGTTCAACTTACAGCCTTTATTATGGACCTGAGAATAAAGTGCCATTGTGATACTTGGAATTTGTGGAGCCTCCTTCCTGTTGTTCTTCATTTCATTCCTTTTTCCCTTTTTAGGTCTTTATCCAACAGGAGACTTGTGGCCTGCCCAGCCAGTCTGCCTGACAAACAGTTTAAACTACAACCTTGAGAATAATGTACCATGCATGATCCAAGAAACCCCCTCTGTCCACAACAGGCAAGTTGTGTTTCATGTAAACATGCAGAGGACTGCACTTGCACTTGAGCTTATCTTGCAATATCTGAAAAGCGGATGATAGTTAAATTGTTGCTGCCAGTTCTGTCTCAGTTCTAGTTGTTTATGCTCTTCCATTAGTAGATTGTTATCAGTTTTGCTGAAAAAGGTGTTTCTGCTCATATCCAGGAGCTTCTTTCAAATTTAATTAAATACTTTTTGAAAAGTTTTTAATTTCTTCCACTTCTGTTGCCTGGCCAGGCAGAGGGCCTGCCTTTTACAGTCGTTGCCCTCTTGCTAAATACATTACTTCTGCGTATCATGGGGTGTGCACTGTGTTAAATGGCATAAACGGAAATCGCTAAATAAAGACAAATAGTCCGGTGATCATCTTACTGTTTCAGGCTCTGTGTAGATTTGTATTGATCTTCATATAGCAATGAACTTGAATAGTTCTTGTACTTTAGACTCTCTACACTGAAAATTTTACTAATGAAAGATGCACTAGGAAGAAGAAATACTCTGCCGCCACATAGCAGTGAATTAGAGCAAGTTCTTCAAGTCAGATCCTGTCATCCGAAATGACGCAGTGGTAACATGGAAATCCCCTAGTGATAGTCTTGTGATCCCAACCAACCTGCTGACCTCAATTCTGACTGTCATGTCAACAAACTACAACCCTAGTGATTGGGAGCAGTGGCTGGCAATCTGTCCGACTCTGGAATCAGATGAAATGCATGTGATTTGTGGCAGATTACGTATTATGCTTATTTGCTTTCATACTCCCATCTCAATTTGGACTTTATATGCAAAAAATACATACAATTCTTTATTCATATGTAGTAGTGATAATTTGCAATAGCTTCTTGCCCAGATAGTAAAATTGAATTAGTACAACTTGAACTGAAATCCTACCTCCATAGGTCTACCTTGTCCAGACTGTATCCAGGCTTGGACTTCTTCAGGCTTTCTGCATAGCAGGGCTTGTTTCACTACTGACTTATCTTCAATAATTGCTTTTGAAAAGTCTTCTTGAGATTCTGAATTTATTTTAATTAAAACAAGTACAATCCCTAGAAATTAATGTGTGGTAGGGAAAGTAGAAATCTGCATTTTAATTGCTATTCTTAAGCATTCAAATGCTTGAGAACGGCTTGCTTTTCTTCTACCTCACATTATATTATTTCACTTCATATCTACCATTTCCATGGTTGTGGGAAAGAAGTACAGCTATTTTCTTTTTACAGAGGAAGAAGTTGAAGCCAGTTAGGTGTTGCAGGACTCTGGTAGCTGTCGTTACAAGTTGCTCATCCTCCCGGAGGGGAAAGAGCTCAGTGGAGAATCATTGTGATTACGTAGTGTGTCAGAGTGGATGCTGGCAGAATTGGCAAGCAGAATGTGAAAATCCTCTTCATCAGTTGCAGGCATTTTGCATCCAACAGCTTTACATTAAATAAGTATTTCTAAACAGTTTTCAGAAGTTCTGCGAATTGTTTCTGACAGCAGATTTTTCTTGGGACAGCTTCATCGACTGGAATGCAGCTTGTGACAGCCAGTTTTCCAACATGTATTGTCCACTAGAGATGAATGAATATGGTGCTTTCCCAGAAGGTAAGTTGAAATAAAACTTAAGAATTATCACTGGCCATGATGTTTTTTCCTCTCACCTTGTGTAGAACAAAAGGCTGAGCTTGTCTATAAACATCTGGGTGTTGATTGCTTAAGTGGGCTTTATGATTTCCAGCTGACTGAGTGCTCTGTAGTAATAAACAATGTCTACATGTGGTGGATGAGAAGACTGGTCTTTGTATGGAGTTATTAAGCCTGCAAAGCCAGTATACAGGACTCTGAGAGGGAATAGAGAAAAATTCTCATGACTACAGTACCACACAAATCTTTTTGCATAATTTTCTTTGTTTCCCCTCTGGTAGGCTTCTGCCTTCAAGTGTGAGAAACAGAAGGCCTCCTGTGGCCAACTACCTTTCCAGGCTAGAATTTCTTGGCTTGGGAAGCACACTGGCAGCAACCTAGAATTTTTTAGCATTACCTAAGCAATAATTAAAGGTCAGGCTACAGTATCACAGGCAGCACTGTGATCCCTCAGGTGCTTAGAGCTGAGGCATGTTGGCAGTGAAGCCTTGGTAGGCTCTGCGAGTTCTGTGACTAATAAACTCTGCTGTCCAGTAGAGAGATTGCCAGCCCTTTATCCTGTCCTCCTAATAGCAGTTTGTTAGTGGATCCCTAATACAGAGTAGTAGTCCTATTAACAGAAATAGTTACGCTTTGCTGCTGTGCTGCCATGAAGCTGCCTGAAGTCACTGAAGGCTTAAGTTGGTTCCAGCCTGGCTCACTCCAAGAAGAGTCAATGCTTCTCCACTGAAATAAAGAGTGTTTATGTTGTAAAAGTCTTACATTGTCTTCTTGCTTTTATCAACTGCAGAAAACATGAACTACCCCAGTGGCTTCCCAGGTACTGCAGCGATGCAGAATACAGCCTTCATTGACCAGAACTGTCCCTCCACCTGGAATGCACCTCCCAACATGCCACCCGCCTGGGAGCCCACCAGTTATGTCAACTCCACGGTGAGTACAGTCACTGCAAGGCTCTGTCTGCCTCTGTGCACCTCTTCAGAGCCTTCCCAGTGCATTCCTGTCTTTTCTACCTGTTGCTTGCACATTCTTCATGAATCTGTTAGCCTGATGTATGTATGTGATGCTGGCATTGGTGGCCTGGCTTTTTCCCAGCTGTTGGTCAAGGTTGTTACTGGACCGTGTCTGTGAAATTTTAAGACAGATCTTCTTGCCTGAAAATTGACTAAAATCATCTTGCATGTGGAAAAAATATTTTGGACTTACATAGCCTTTTGAGACTTTTTCCTATCAAAATCAACCTTTCCAGATGAGGGTAAAACGCAGAAAGTGCTGACAGCAAAACCCAGAAAGATCTGGAGATTGTAGAGCTGAACGGACAGCTGCTCTCAGTGACTTTGACAAGCTTTTTCTTGCTAGGAAATTCAAGTGATTTAAGCTGGAGTTGTGCAGATATCCGAGTGCTGACTTTGACCTGTTGTGCTTCAGACTAGCCGTGCTTATGTCATCCCATAGTGCAATGTAGTGACTTTGGTTCAAGGTGGTCTTTAACAGGACCCACCTTCTTTTCTGCTCATCTTTCAAAATAGTCTATTTTAGAATTTTATTTTTTTTATTTACAGTAGGCTTATTTTGAATAACCAAGAAATGTTTCCAACTGAAAAAGTGAAAATTCTGAGTGTGAAAAAGTGGCAAAACTGGTAGAAGACTGTTTGGTAACACAGACGTGGCTTTATTTCATATTTTATTCAGGAACACTAGGAAGCACAAAAGAAAAAGATTGAAAAATACATTAGAGAATTCTATTCATTTCCCTGGCGAGCTTTTCCCACAATACATTTCAGTGTTTCATTCAGTTTTAAAAGTCCCAAGATTTCCTCCGAGAGGACTTCCTCACAGCCTAACACATCTTGCCTTCCATGAGCTTCTTTATAAGCTTCCAAAATTTTCTAACTGAATTCCCTAGCTCACAATTACAGTCTTTTTTCGACAGTGAATACCCCTCTCTGCTCTCAGCATGCAGTCTTTCAGTACTGACACATACTTCAACCTTTTTCTTGTCATTTCTTAGGTGTCCTTCACTTTGAACTCTCAAAACATGTGTGATGCTCTTTGCATCTTCCATTTCTGCCTTATTTTCTTAACAGCCTGATCAGAACTGAATATTGTGTTCCTGTTATGGTAATATCAATGCCATGCAGGGAGGAGCTCATATGGCTTCATTTAACAAAGTGCCTTTACACACACAGACTAATGCTGTTGTAACATTTTCTGCAAACATACTGCTTTGTAAACTCATGCAGTTTTCTGCTTGTGCATTTCCCAAGTTCTCTGTGTAGATTCAGCTTCCTCCCATTCAGTACTACGTGTCCACATTTTCTTCCAACTGGTCCATTTTGCAGTTTCCCATGATTTTATTTTGTCCTACAGCCCTACCTCTCAAGCACCCGAAGCTTGTCTCCAATGTCTGGACTTTTTGGTTCCATCTGGGCACCTCAGAGTGATGTTTATGAAAGCTGCTGCCCCGTCAGTGCCACGGCCCAGCACTCAACCCATGTGGAGAACCAGGCAGTTATGTGTAAGCAGGAATACTATCCAAGGTTTAACCCCTTCCGTGCCTACATGAACTTGGACATATGGACTACAGCAGCCAATCGAAATGCAAATTTCCCACTTTCGAGGGACTCGGGTTACTGTGGAAATGTGTGAAAGGAATTTGATTTTAAAATGTGAATAAAGATGCTTGCAATTTTGATTACTAGAGTAAGCTGGTTGTTGAATAGATTACAATGTTGGTGGATATTTTGGCACTTTTATATTGAAAATAAATTTTTTTTACTGAAGTCTCAGCGTTCAGTGCATTTTACAAAGCAAAGCATGTTCAGGACGCTGTTATTGTCAGGTGAAGGCTATAAACTTTAAACTCAATTTTTTCTCAAAGATAAGGGCGCTGTTAGGTTCTTTAAAGCATCCATGAACCTGCACTGCACATGTTTCTTCTGAACTTTGCATTCTGTGGTATGAATCAGGTGTGGTTTAGGGTTTGCAGGTACAAACTTACAGCTGTAAGCAGTCGCATCTGTACCAAACAGGTACCACTGGGTGCCTACCTGTTGGTGCAGATCAGAGATTTCCAAGTGGTGTCACTTCTGCTGACAGGGTGTAAAATTCTGGCTGTAGAAAATAGGCTGAATTGGGCTTGTTTATCTGGCTTCAAAATGCAAGCTGTCACATGAGCAATGTTATGCTTGTGCAGTGTGGGTGAGCAGGCATTTCTTCAGGAGCTTTTCCTTCTGAGTGACTCCTGACATTTTGTGTAGCCTTCATGTTGCAGTAGCATTTTCAGTGCACTTAACTGCCCTTATTTAAAGTGCCAAAGCTTGAACTGGAGCAAACACCACTTTGAGAGCAGAGTTCACACCACTCTGCAAAACAGAACAGCATTGTATTAGCTCATGTTGTAAGACTGAAGCTTTTTAGTGGGAAAGGCAGTCAGGAAAGTGCTTCCACCCATGTCAGGGCTGCATCTGTAATGCAGTATGTCTCAGCTTACCTTTCTGTAGAGCCTTATGTTCTGACATAGCAGAGTGTGCCTGGGCATCTTCACTTTTAGGTGTCAAAAATAGGGGAAGGTATCCCATAGGTTCAGAGATGTCCTCAGCAAGGGGACTAGCTAAGCCTGGAGAGAGTGAAGAGGGATCCAGCAGCAGGCTTGTACAGGCATTAGGAAGAAATTCTTCACTATGAGGGTAGTAAGGCACTGACACAGGTTGCCCAGAGAAGCTGTGGCTTCCCCAACCTTGGCAGTGTTCAAGGCCAGGTTGGACAGGGCTTTGAGCAACTTTTTGTTCTAGTGGAAAGTGTCCCTGCCTGTGACAGGGGGTTGGAACTGGATCTTTGAGATCCCTTCCAACCCAAACCAATCTGTGATTGTGTGATAAAGAAGGCAGAACCAAATCCTGTGTGGTGGCTGCAGGCATTGTGGCAAATGGCAGTGGTAGCACGTAGCCACATGGAAGGTTTAGGTTGAACGTGAGGCAATGACTTCCCTTGGAGAGTGGTGCTGCAGAACAGGTTTCCCCAAGGAGCAGAGCTTTCTGCCTGTAGGTCCTCATGAAGTGGCTGAACAAAGCTGCACTAACCAGTGCTAGTGGTGATGGCAGTCATGCTCTTTGTGGGAGGTTGGACTAGAGACCATCACTATCCATTTACCACTCTGAAGATTCTGTGAGCTTGAGCAAGTTCCTTACTTTTTGCTACTTCAGTTGGTGTCCTCTTGCCCTTTGAACATAGACTGGAAGACTTTAACTCAGTTTGCTGGTGAGATGCTGAGGCTTTCCCTTTTGTTTTATTCGAAGGCAGAGCAGAGAAGTTACTGCTGACAGTCTTCAAGCAAGGTCGCTTGGCAGCCTGAGCTCCCAGACCTTAATTCTGGCCCTGCCAGTCTCACCAGGTCTCTGAGCTAGCAGGCCAGCTCCTCTGACTTGCTGGTTTCAGCCGGAAACGCCATCCAGGGGCTTGAAATGCTTAATCAGAAACATTTCCGTATAAAGTTTATTTCAATGAATCAACAGTTCCTGCAAAGAAAGCTTTGTTGAAAGATACCCTGCCAGCTATGCTTTCATGTGTGCTTGAGTTAGCTCAGAAGGAGGTAGCAGCTGGGTGGGATACTCAAAAGCTGCTACATATACTTGCTTTAACTACTCATGGGGAAGGTGCTCTTAAGGCTTCCTTTGGTTTTGATGTCAAAAAAATGGGATCATCTCTGAATGCTTTTGAAAACCATGGTGATTTAATGGCTTGATCAGGAATTAGTGGCTGGAGTCTTTGGCTGCTTTCCACAATGTGTTGTACTGGGCAGGAATCTGTTTAACTCTGGAGTTTAATCGTAATTGCATGTGATTCTTAAGGGAAGTTCACATGCTTGTAGGAACTTTGATGCTCCTGGGATCAGTACTAAGCCATGAGAAATATTCTTGACCACTGACATGCTTTCTGTGCAGCTCTTGCCTATGGTAGGAGACTTAAGGAGAAATAGAGTGGGAGTGCCAACACAATAAATATGGATAAAAAAAGAAAAAAAAAGTGTTCTTTTGGTTTGAAACACAATTAAATCTTTTATTCCCTTGATGGTTTTGCTTGCTGTATAGCACATTCATTGAATTTTGTATGTACAAAGGCACAGGAGAGAAGAGGGGAAATGCGAAGCTGTGCTCAGCTTACTCAGCTCATTCTGTTAATTCTGTTAATTGTTTTAAGGATATCTGTATTTTCTGTGCACTGAAGTTTTTCCTGGAGTACCAGTATAAGTAGATGCTTTTCTTACAACTGCAACGACCTGTAACAGTAATAAGAAGAAGAAAACCCCACAAAGTTGTGATCAGCATTAGGTCCCTGTTGTAAGTTACATGTATGTTTGAGACAGAGTAGATCAGTGAAAAGAGAGGAAAAAAAGCTTGCAATAAGCCAGGCAAAGACACATAGAGTTCAGGGATAGGCTTAAAAAAACATGCTAGAAAAGGTGACCCCTGTGAAGAGGTTGGTCAGAGTTGTTAAAGGCCAGCAAAAGACAAGGGAAATGAGCCACAAACTGGAGGAATACTGCTAAGAAAGAAAACAATCATTCTCTTTAATCAAACCAGAACAGATCAAGAAGTCATTCCTCTGGGAGCTGTGTAGTATTAGCAAAGTATTTCATATAACTTTTCATAACAATAGCTAAGGAATGTAACAAGCTCATTAAAGTTACCAGGAATAATTGCTGCCATCAGGAGACATCTGTAGCTTAATTAGCAACCCACTCAACGCAAGTGCATTTGGGCTCAGTTAAAAATCATTTCTCCTGCAGTAAAGGAGAATATGAAATAAATAATTCCCCTACAAATTTCTTTGTACCAAAATGATTATAATTCTCCTGGAGTGAAACTGGAGAGGTTGCTCTAAAGACATCGCATTGTCATGAGGAAAATGATTCCCAATTTCTTGCCTTGTGCCAGGAATTCCTTGCAGCGGGAGCTTCACTGATCTCTGAAACTGGTACCAATTTCTGAGAAACTGTAGCAAAAGAAGTTTTCAGTTAACCCAAGAAATGCTTCGTATTGCAAAGGGAAAACCAAAAATATCAGTATGAAAGAGGAATGGCTTGCACAGTTCGCTAATAGGGCTGGTAATGGAAGAGGGGGAAGAACATGGGCAGTCCAACAAGTGTGCTGATTTCTGTCACAATGCAAATGGTACGTAGCTCAGGAAATTGAGCGTTTTCTCAAGAAGAGACATGGGAGAAAGGACAACCAGCCCTGTTCCCTGCTTCCAGTGAATTTGTGGCTTCTTTTATATATGTACAGGGGACAGAGGTACTAAGTTGTCACTGTCCTTGATTTGCACATGATATCTTGGCCAAGACTGCCCAATTGGTCCAGTATTTCCATCCTGGAGCCAGAGAATATTACTGGCACCTTTTGTGAAGGTTTATAGGTACTATGAGAAACAGCATTTGGACAAAGCCAACATCTACCGCAGGGGCGTTTAGCTGCCTTTAGCGTTGCCAGGCTGCAGCAAGCCCCTCACAGCATTAAGCCGGAGAGCTAAAGGAAGAGAAGCATCCAACGCAGCTCCATTGGGACCATGATTCTTGGTAAGTGGTGTTGAGCTTGCTTCCGGATGGAGGGATTTGGACCAGCCAGCAGCCTAGCTGGTATCAGTCTGGTCTGGGAGCTAGGTCTGAAGTGCCTGGGAGCAGCACACTGGCCAGACTGAGCTGCAGATACTGCCTGTGGGGTTCAAAGCACATGTGGGGTGGTACGGGTGCCTGCGGGCAGGCTCAGCCCAGGAGCATGGCTCTTCTCATGAGCACAAGGTCTGTCCTGCAGCTGGACCTGGACATGGAGGGTGCTTCCAGCCACCCCAAGGAGCAATGACCAGCTTGGTAGCTTGCTGTTGGGCTTGCAGAAATGAGCCTCAGAGCTCTGAGGGCAGCTCAGGTATCTGATTGCCAGGGGGTAAATGAGCTCATTGAAGAGAACTGTTAACTATCTTAATCCAATCCAGAGGGTGGAAGAGGAGGAGGTGCTACTAGTAGCAGTGCTATGGGAGATACCACTTGTGCCAGGGCTAGCAGTGCTGTCACCTCCAGAACCCAACTTCTCTGCCTTGGGAGGACCCCAATGCCTCTTGGGAAACCTTGGCAGCGCCACAGGTTCCCATAGAGCTGGCACTGCTGTCCCAACAGGTGAGGTCTTGGCTGGTCTTTACAGTGGTGTGTTGGACATTGCTTCCCAGCATTTGCTTTTTCCCCTTACAGCCTCAGGGAACACCCACAGTTTGTTTTTACTAGTCATTGAGGGACCTCCATCTTCTGCTCTATGTGCTTGCTTTGCTTTCAGCAACTCATGGGAAAAGGTGCATGGTGGCACCTCCCTGTCACTATGGATGTGTTTTACTCGTACCTTTGGTTGCCCCATCCCGTTGTTCAGTTGCCTATTCACTTTTATGGGGGAATGGCTCAGGGCAGGGTTTACCACATCCTCTTCTGCAGCACCCTTGGGTATGCTGAAAGACCACTGTCTCCAGGACTTCCATCCCAGTGGCAATGTAACACTCACCTGCCTTTCTGATGGGAGGAGGCTGGCAGCAGTAGGTGTCACAGCCGGAGAAGGAGGAGGCTGGCATTGGTAGTCCTGCACTGGAGGGTGCTTTGCTGGATGAGACCCTGTGGTACTCCCTGTCTTTGTGAGCTGTGGGATGTGGAGAGGCAGGAGGCAATGGGTCAGCTGTGCTCTGCCTTGTGGGTAAGTGATGAGCAGAGCAGGGGGAGGATTTACTGTCCCAACCCTACAAAGTGATGTTGCAGATGAGGTTCTGGGAGCTCACACCCGCTGCCTCTAGCTCATCACTAACACACAGACATCGGTCCTCTGCTGCTGAAAGCTGAATATTGCTTCTCCTCCCTCTGTCTCTGGAGCAGGTTTCCCTGTAAAATCTGTCTGTGCCTGCCTGACAAGAATGACTCCTTTGTCGTTGTGGGTCGCACACCATGAGACTCACCTTTCCCGTGACCTCTGCTATATTTCATTCCTTGGGGCTTCCTTCAACAGCAGCAGTACACCCCTCAAACCTTTTCTAACTCCGGAGTTTCTCTGAAGGGTGGCTGTTCCTGATTACTGCCCTGGTTATACATGGGAGCTGCTCCCTGGACTGTTTGAGAGTTTAGCAGCCTTATTCGGAGGCGGTAGGGATTTACTTCCATGTGGCCCCAAGCACCTCTCTGGAGTTTCTGTTGATTGGAGGCTGCCAGCAACCTGCACTATCTGACCTGGAAAGAGGAGCCTCCCCAGTGTACAGACCGGTGCCAGATGAGCTTCTCTAGCTGATGTGGATGAAGTTCTGAGCTAGCATAAACCAGTAATTTAATCATTGTCAGCTAAACTACCAGCAGCCAAGCTTGGCTTACAACTGAGTGCATTGCGTATGCATCTCTTGGAAGGAGCACATCACTGCCATGAGTAACCAAAAAGCCCCCATCCTCTTCAGTAAACCAACTCCCATGCAGTGATTTTGAGCAGGTGACAGACCATACCGCTGACCATCCCTGTCACACTCTGAGCATGGCTGCTGTACTTTGGGGGATGAGAGGCTCTGCCAGGCCTCCATTCTCCAACCGCGTCGGCAAAACGTGAGGTTTGCCGGAGATGCTTGTTTGGTTTTAATTTTGAGTGAATGAACGATTTGTGAGGGGAAGCTGATGCTTTCACACGTCCTTGTTAGCACAGATGTGGAGGAAGCCTACACACTGGACCTGCTCCGGCTCCCAGGGATGATGACGTGGAAGGCTGGGCTGTGAGTCAGCGGGCACGGTGGTGCGGGGCTGTCTCAAAACTACAAATAACCTTCTCACGCGATGCTGAGGTGCTGCAGCAACACGCTTGGCCATCAGTGAGAACCTGCTACAGTCGCTGGTTCTGATTTAGGGGAGAAATGTTTCACTTCATTTGCTCAACAAGGCCTCGTCAGATGAAAGGTGCTTTGCTGTGTGTTGTAGGAAATGCCAAAAAGTGCGAACCAGATGTTGAAGCTGATAAGGGAATCTTGCAGAAATGGCAGCGAACAACATTCCCACTGCTCTCCTCAGACCTGAGACAGTAGTATGGCAGTGGGAGGTCCTTGCTGTCTTCTCAGCAGCACTCGTATGAGGAAGGCAGCATCATGACAGCTCTCCTTCAGCCACTTGCACGCAGGCTGGCTTACCCTTCCTCCAGCCCAGCTTGTGACCGTACACATGCCTCCAGGATGGGATGCATGGCACTTGTGAGGGAATGGAAAATTACCTCTTTGCCACCCTGTTTCCGGGGCAGTGTGGGAAGCCCCTGCTTCCCCTCTGTTCCCCCTATGCTTTTCAACCACATGACCCATGGTACATAGTGTAAATGGTTTCTGGAGCTCAGCGGTGCTTTCATATTGATCTGTTCTTTCCAGAGCTGCCTGCAGGTTGTTCAATCTCTCTGCGGACAGCAACCAGTTGTTAACCAGAGGAGATGTCAGCTCCACTTCTGTTGATGAGAGACTGCTGAATCACAGCTTGCGTTCTTCCTTCAGTTATTAGATTTTAATTAGACACCTACCACCCCTTTCCCATTGTCTAAGGACATCAGGCACACACTATGCATGCCTTATGGCTCCCACTGCTAGTGCTGTGCTCAGTTTACACACCCAGTAAATGACTTGGAGTACTGCATATCAGTTGTTCTTGTCTGCATGTCTTTGGCATGTAATGCTCTTTCCAGGGCTGCGAGAAGTCAGATCATAGGTATCTTCTGCTTAATCAACGCTCAGTCACCCAGTTTTCCCATGCCGCTGCTCTGGTGAGCACAGATGTGGCTGACCAGTTGTCTCCTGGCACTTTGCTATTGCCTTCACCACTGGTACGTAACAGCAAGTGCAGCTGGTCTCTCTCTCTCCTGGCTTGCGGGATTTACCTACACTTTCGGTTGCAGCCTTGAACATTGCAGCTCTGCATGGCTTAGCCTGAGCTTTCTACAGCTTACAGGGTGGGATGCTCCTGATGGCAAGCAAAAACCTGGGACACAAAGCCCGGATCAAGATGGGGTGGGCAGGCTGTGGGGGCTGAGCTCAAGGTGACACAAGCTTTTCCTATCTGTATTTCTGCTTTCTGACCAGGTAAGATTATGGGTTTCTCTTGTACGAGCTGAAATTCATGACTCAGTTCAGTACCCTACAGCAATGTGCAAGTTTTAGAAGCCCTCAGTTCCCACAGTCATTAAGGAGAGATATCTTTGGGGCTTTTCTACATGGCCTGCACATTGTCTGGTTGGTAAAAGGTTTGTTTGGGCTTTCTTTTCCAATAAAAGATCCTGTCTATTCACTTGAAAGCTTTTCAATGGTTTATCAGTTTGGCTAAAATTTCTCACACAATTTGTTGAGGACCAAATAATGGCTTATAGAAATGCTTCAGAATCCTTAAGTGAGATATAAAGTATTTGTAAACTCTTTATTAATTTCTTTGGTTAAATGTGAGCCTGTGAGTATCTTCTGCAACAGCTTACATGACTGAAGCTCAGTAAGCTGCAGGGTTGCTTTTGGTTGCAAGAACATAGTATGCCATTTGCTGTAATAGAAAAACCTGAAGCCTAACCAAGACAGTGTTCTTCTTTCTGAAGAGCTGACTTGAGGAATGAGCTAAAGGCTGCTACATGAACAGCCTCATCCACAGACTTGTGAAGCAGGAGTCTTGGTCAAAGCATCACTGGTATTCTGATGTTGCATATAGAGTTTGTTAGATGAGTCCTCAAGAGAATGAGTATTGAGTTCTAAACATAAATAAAGAGAACAGATGGCACTAGTTTCAAAAGTTAAGTGGTTTTTAACTAGTCCAGTAACTAAAAGTTCTCATATACCTACAAAAATATTACAGTTTTATCTTTGCAAAGATCAAAAGGAAACTTTGAAGCATTTGCCAGGCACACACAGCCATGTGTTTTAATAGATGACAGACCAAATGTGTCCTTACAGTAATGGGGCTGACCTGCTGATTTCAAATTCCCCCATGTATTCCTGCAGTGAATAAAGTCTAATGGCTGCTCTGGGCTTTTTGGTTGTGTTTTCTTTTGTTTCAGGTTTTACTGCTACTATGGTGGACCCAGCATTGCCTCAAACATCCTGCAGATATTAAGAGAAGTCTGCAAGTCTGAGGTCCCACAGAGACCCTGGTAAGGAAGGGTTTCATGAGAGGAAGAAGAAGGAAGCCTCTGGAGCTGCCCAGGGCTCCTCAAAGGGCTGAGTATATCAGCATCCACCCCTGTTTAGAGCAATCCATTTGCCTACGGGTGTCTGTTTTAACTTCCAGAAAGAGACAGGGAGAAGACAGATTATAGTATGCCTGATTTAGATTGTTTCAAGCTGGCTCTGCCCTGTGACTTGTTGGACAGGCTGTATGTATGATGTCTAGCATGACTGAACCCGCGGGAACTGCAGTGCAGCGTAGCACCAGCTGGGAATGCTGTGTGCTGCCAACATGGAAAACTGGCCTCTAATTGTACAGTTTCTGCTGAGAACTGTTTTCCAGTTGTACAGTTTATTCTGAAGGTAGAAGAGGCTGTTTCTCCCAAGCTGGAATAAACCTTTTAGAGTCCAGACTTCCTTAGAGTTACAGGTGAGCTAAAGCTTGCTCTTTGTGCGAGATGCTAACTTTTATTAATCTGCCTGCAGAGCAGCAGCAGCTACTTTCCACAAACACTGAGCTCTGTTGGAAAGCCAGTCTCTCTCCCGTGCCTCACTGCTCTGCTCTGTTTGCCAAACCCAGTGCTACCAGAAGGGAATGCTGCTGCATGTGCTTTGACTTTTGACTCCTTTTACCATACTGAAACTTGGCTTCCCAGGACACAGGTTTCATTTTGTTTATTATATACATGCTTGTTTATTTTTAAGGAGTTTAAGCTTTTACTTAGCTTGACTTAAAAGCATATTTTTTTTGCAGGGGGTATTTAAGGCACAGTTAAGAAACCTGTGGATCTGGTAGCAGTACCCTTCCTCTGCATTCCGCATCAAACGGCCTCAGGTGGAGTTTCCAGAAGGCCTGTACAAGAAGCTGGATGTCAGTGTTGCCTACAAAACTTGTGCAAAGAAATCTATGGCAGGAATTTTTTTTCTTCATATTCAATCTTATCAGACTTTAATGTTTTTCCTATAATGAAGAGAGAAGGAAAGAAGGTCAGCTTTCTTTTGGTACATAGATCATCAGCAAGCTATGTTTAGAGACATTTGTAATGTGCTTTAAGTATTGGGCACCACAGTCTTATCTTAGTGACAACTGAGAGACTGGGGCAAAGTTTGGGATCCTGCTGCCCCTTTAGACATGTAAGTGTTCAGAATTGAGTTCTTGGGTGTTCCATCTTCATGTCCGTAATAGGAGAGAGTAACACTTCCTTTTCTTCTGTATCTCACTTGTAGGAGCATTTACAGAAGTTTATGGAGCCCTTGGGTTCCAAAAACTCCCTTCTGTCAGGGGACTGGAGCAGTCATGGGATGTCTGCTCTGAATGTCTGTGTTGATCTTGCTTACTGTAGGAAAAGGATCAATTGGGACAGCTGTTCTCAGTGACTCCCCCCTGCCACAGCCTCTCGGACAGAGGATCACTGCTTTCCACAGCCAGGCAAAGCCAGTGCCTCCTCATGCAGGCGCAGTCTTGTCCTGCTGCCTGCCAAATGTGCAGACCAGATTAAATGTACGTGCTTGCAGCGACCCTGTGGGGATGCAGAGCTGGGGGGTTCTCATTATCTCTGGTCTGTTCTGTCTCCTGGCTTTTCACCCAGGAGGAGAGGGAACAGAGCAAGGAGGAGTGGATGCAAGCAGACGGCTCTGCAGCACCTCAGTGCCTTCACTATTTAATTCCCTCTGTAAAATGCAGTAGGGGTCCATCTAATGAGAGAGTAAACACACAATTAGAGACATAGCTTTATCTGCGATGTTCCCTTTGCGACAGAAGTTATAGGAAAAGGGTTGGAGAGGCAAGAAAACCCCCGGCTGAACTCCGGAGTGGGAAACAGGAACTTCTAAGGACAGAACAGGCAGTGGTGAGCCTCTCATCATCCCGTGCCTCCGGGGCGGTTGGGGTGAGGCCCTTGCTCAGCCTGCAGCTTCCAAATGCTTGTGCAGCCAGGCGTGGTAGTGGTTGCACAAGGTGGGCAGTGCTGAGACCCCTCATCTGGGCTGCCTCCTGTACTGGGGGTATCCATCACTCCCAGCAGCTCCCCAGGGAGGTTTTACTCCTCTTGGGGTGGCAAGATCTGGCCAAAGTGAGGCTGACTGCTGAGACGACACAGGAAGATCTATCTGTAATCATCCATTTCTCTATTTATTCTCGGGTATTTCGTGGTTTCAGTGTTGTGTGACATTTACCAAGGACAGACAGCCAAAGTAAACCACCCGAATGAAAAATTGCAGATTTAAAAACCAGCTGCGCAGCAATGCTGGTCCCCTGCCTTCCAGTGCTTTAGTCATTCCAGATTAGGTGCTTGCTTGCCACTCTTCTGCAGATAGGCTTATAAGCAATCACCCTGAAACAAACCTGTCGCCGTACACAGCCAGGGGCAGAAAGCTTAGGCAGGTCTGGAAAGACTCTCTAGCAAGAGGAGGGATTAATGTGCTTGCTTGTTAACTTTGGCAGTGTGTGTAGTCATTGTGCCAGCAGAGCTTGGGAAAGCAAACGGGGAGGGATTGTTTTATGATCGGTGGCATTCCTGGTGGATGGGAGGGTTTCTTTTAGGGACTTCCTAGCAGGAGTAAGAGGCAGAGTGGAATACAAAGCAGTTCCTTCATGGCCAGGATGCTGCTTTGGCAGGAGGAGCCAAAATGAATGGAAACTTTCCCTTCTCCCTTAAGCCAGTTGCAGACCTGATTTACCCGGAGTGAGTCAGTGGTATCAGTGTTGTCCCGTAACTTGGTGACAAGTTACAAGCTCACAGGGTTTTTTTGGTCCAGCAAACCAGCTTGCCAGCTCCTTCCTGAAAAGGAAGGGGCCGCCCAGGCTGGAGATGGAATTTCTTCACCTGCAGAAAGAGGGAAACACGTAGGCTGTGTTTCAGCATGACAAGTGTGAGGAATACTTACTGTACAGAAAAAAATCAGGCCTCTGAACAGTAGGGGAGAAAAGCTCAGCCAGCATTCCCTTTCTCTGACCCTTTTCCCATTACCCACTGCATTTTTGTTAGTGACCCTTGACACATACTATTCAACTGGAAAATTTTGCAATCATAGAGGACACTATCGGATGGAAACATGGGACAACAGAGAGGTGATCGAGAAAGATTTATGCCTCTCAGTATGCTTTGCTTGGCCTTTCGCTCCCAGACACGAGCTGGGAAAAAAGAGTTCAAGGAACCAATCCCAGAGAAAAAAAGTACTCTGAAGGACTGATTTTAAAGGAAATTTGTTGAAACTATTAATCATGGAACATACAGGAAATTAATTGAAAATGATGTAATAAAAATAGCACATGAAAGAAGTGCAAATGTAACATAATTTCTATAAATAGAAAAGAATCCTTATGCTGACGCTTGTGTTAGTTATAAGCTGAAAACAAACCAGCTGGCCAGCGTACTGGGTGAGTGTTGTTAAACACTGGATGCTAAGACCCAGAGAAACAAAGATCTTTTGCCTTCAAGTGCAAACCTCATGGTGAGTTCAATGTTGGAGGAATATCACCGGAATTGATAGAAGGTAAGAGAATGCATCTAATTTGACATTTTTTCCCACACTAAAGCAGATGTAAGGTAGACAAATTCTGTTATTCTACTGTTATCTCTGAACCAACTTATTCTTGCCCCATTGAGATGGGAGCTGTCGTGTTCAGAAAGAAGTTGGTTGGTTTTGCTTTTTTGCTTACACTATTTCCTTTAATTCCTTTTGCTTTGATAATTCTTCTGTCCAAAAGCTGCAAAACAAATGAATCCTACACTCATTAGAGTTCTACAAAAGTATTTTTAACATTTCTACAAGCCCCTGGTGTGATCTTTATACAAGTTCCCTACTTGCTGTCATGTGAAGAGAGGGATTTTTTTTGTTGTTTTCTCTTGCCCTGTGCTTGTACCCTATGCTTGTTGCATCAGTTTTG
This sequence comes from Forpus xanthops, assembly GCA_032466535.1. Classification (NCBI taxonomy): domain Eukaryota; kingdom Metazoa; phylum Chordata; class Aves; order Psittaciformes; family Psittacidae; genus Forpus; species Forpus xanthops. Next base: position 93,755 of record JASSUY010035522.1, read on the forward strand.
GCCTCTGCTGGAGTTCCTAAGTCCTGCTGAAAGGCCTGCAGTGTCCATAGTTTCTCTAGACTATCACTATTGGAGTAATGGGACATTATTAAGAAAGGGCAATTCCCTCTCATGTCCATGCCATTGCTGCCCAGCCAATGCTTCCTTTATTCAAACAGAGACTGTGACTTGGCCAAAACCACTGGGGTGAAGTGAAACCTGAAGAAAGAAAAGCAATGCAAAATTTTCTCATTAAAGCTATTGCCTAAAAGTACTGTTCTGGAGAGTGTGGTCAGCTGTGATGAGGATTCCCTCAGGCACCTCTAGACCATCCTAGCCATGTTTGCATTGCCAAGGCAGAGCCATGCTCTACATGGAATGTCCAGGTAGCTTTGTTTGATGTTCGTTTGGGTGCTGTGGATGATTGTTTGGATTGTGTTCATCAGGGGTCAGTGTTGGGACTGATTCTGTTTAACATCTTTGTCAGCGACATGGACAGTGGGATTGAGTGCAGCCTCAGCAAGTTTGCTGATGACACCAAGCTGTGTGGGGTGTTTGGCACACTGGAGGGAAGAGATGCAATCCTTGGGACCTTGACACACTTGTAAGGAGGGCCAGTGCCAAACTCATGAAGTTCAACAAGGCCAAGTGCAAGGCCCTATACTTGGGTCAGGGCAATCCCAAGCACAGTTACAGGTTGTGCAGAGACTGGATTAAGAGCAGCCATTCAGAGAAGGACTTGGGGGTGTTGGTGGATGAGAAACTGAACATGAGCTGTCAGTGTGCGCTCGCAGCCCAGAAAGCCAACCTTACCCTGGGCTGCATCAAAAGGAGCATGACCAGCAGGTCAAAGGAGGTGATTCTTCCCTCTATTCTTCTCTCATGAGACCTCACTTGGAGTACTGCATCCAGCTCTGGAGGCCCTAGGATCAGAAGGACATGAGCCTGTTGGAGTGAATCCAGAGATGATCCAGGGGCTGGAGCACCTCTCCTATAAAGACAGGCTGAGAGAGTTTGGCTTGTTCAGCCTGGAGAAGAGAAGACTGCATGGAGACCTCATAGCAGCCTTCCAGTGCCTAAAGGGGGCCTACAGGAAATATGGAGAGGGACATTTTACAAGGGCCTGTAGTGACAGGACAAGGGGAATGGCTTCAAACTGAAAGAGGGGTGATTTAGATTAGATACTGTGAAAAAATTCTTCACTGTGAGGGTGGTGAGGCACTGGCACAGGCTGCCCAGAGAAACTGTGGATGCACCATCCCTGGCAGTGCTCAAGGCCAGGTTGGATGGGGGTTTGAGAACCTGGTCTAGTGGAAGGTGCCTTTGCCTGTGGCTGGGGGTTGGAACTGGATGAGCTTTAAGGTCCCTTCCAACTCACACAAGTCTGTGTTCCTGTGATATGTTAGAGAGGAATTAAATTCAAAGTTTGTAAATGTGGATATTTTCACAGCAAGTAGAAAGCACCTTGTTTTGGCGGTTGACCCCTAATAGGAGGGTGTTTCTTTCTGTAGATATTGCGATAAGGTCAAAAAGGCATCTTGCAGCACAAGCACAAGAGTTACATGGCCTGTTCTGAATCTGTCATTCCTAAACTGGTACTGCTACACTCAAGAAAACTTACAAAAGAGCAAGAAATGCAATCTGAGGGTAATTTAGGAGGAATGATTAAAATAGCTGAGCGTGTACTTGAAAATCAGCTTGGGATGTCTGTTTTCAATCATGTTCAAGTCTGAAAAGACAGAGAATCGTCAGATATTGGAAATATCTAATTATTTGAAGATGTTTTGGTGGCTCTGTCAGAGTCAATGCATGCTTTTCAAATGCTGACAACATTTTATGATCAGAATTTTAACTTTTAGTAAAAATGATTTTTTTCATGGGTGTTTACAGCTCTGCTTTATTCAAGCTCCTAAAAAGTTGGTTTTAAAAATTATACAATTTAAAGGAACACAATAGAAATAATCCCTTTGAGAGACTCATGAAACATGTTGGTTTTCCAGCTCAAAAAACTTAGGAATTAACTCATTAGATTTTTCCCTATTTTTTAAAAAATATGGAGCTTTGATAGGTGATAAATCAAGAGAAGTACCTACACTGAAGGAAGAGGTTCTGAAGTCTTGAATAACAGAAAACAAAGATTTGGAATGGACTTCTTTTATGTTTCTGGAATGCACTGTCATGTCTGAAATATTTCATGTCATCAGAGACAGAAGGAGGCAGCAGCTGAATGTGAAGACTGGACTACCTGTACAAAGCATATCCTGACATTGTCTTTCTTGGAGCAAACACAAAAATCTAGATATTTTTATGGCATATGATAATGATCTGCTTCATTTCCTGCTCAGATTCTTGCCCAACCCTTAAACACAATTTCTTTCTTTTTTGGTACAACAAGCAGTTAAATATGTATCTCTGCACCCCAGCACCAGTGTTTTCCCACCTCCATTCAGGAAACAAACTGTGTCTGGTTCTGCAATGACTTGGTCCCATTCCCAGGAATGTTTCCCTTCTATTAAAAAAAAAAAAAAACAAACCAACAAAAACCACTCTCCCAACAACAACAAAACCAGAAAGAAAGCAAGTACTTTATTAGCACTAGTTAGACCTAGACATGAGACGGGTCCATGCATTCCTCTCAATGAGGCAAGACAAGGTTTGCTGAACCTTTCCTGCACTGAAGCCCACTGACACGTGTCCCTTAGCTCAGCCTCTTTTGAAGGAGCTTTTCCTCAGTGCTGAGCAAAGCTGTTTTTCCTCCTTGTGGGAAATTCCAGTGATGGGATTTTAAACCCTAAGTTCCTCACAACAGCCTGCCAGTGATGACTTGCACCCGGTGGGCTGTGACAGGGTATTTTCTCTCCTGGTGAGCAGAAGCTGTCCAACAGTGAGAGTAAGAGATCCCATTCCTCTCATTTCCTGACCCCCCTACAGTGTAGCCCACTTGAGGAACCTGACCCTGGGGTACCTACAGTGGCCCTGATAGATGGGGACATACTGGGGGGACAGCATCATCTCAGCACGAGCAGATTTGCTGCCTCTTGATTAGCTAGAGCTGAGGGTAGTTGTGGCTCTGTCTGGAAACTTGCAAAATCCTTTTTCTGGAATAGGTATGGCACCTTGTTTTCTTAAAAACTGCAAAGATGTTTTATGTTTCCAAACGCTCTCTGGGCAGCCCATGATCTCTGTCATGTAGTTTGGGATACAGCAAAGTAAACTGATTGACACAAGAAGATGTAGAGCAAAGAAAAGAAGTCCTTCAAAATACTGAGTGGTACCCAGGTATGCTTCTCTGGCATCCAGCCCCATGCAGTTATGGAAGCAAGCAGTGATGGCTGGGGGGACCCACTCTGTATGAGCTGTCTCAGAGTTCTCATTTTGGAGCAACAATTCTGAGCAGTGCTAGTAATGGGGTTTTGAGTGTTTGCCATAGCGGTCTTCAGAACAGCTAAAACTTGCTACAGCATTTACTGTTTTGTAGCTGTGTATTCATGGAATATCCTAACATTGCTTCAGAAACATAGTTTTCAACTCACCTAAAGTGCAAAATAAGAAAAGAACAGCGTTGTCCAGCTTTGCCTTGCATGCAGACAGCTTTCTGTTGATGCAATTTCCTTGGGAGACAGAACCTCCTCAGGACTATTTCAGCAGAAATGAGGTCTTTTCTCTTGTTGAGTCATGCGGATGCAACTGGTCTAGAAAAACAAAACTTTCCGTGTTATTAGAACAGCCTTTGGCGCCTTAGCCTGTGAATTTTTCCTGCTCGCTTGTTCCTCTGTTAAGGCAGCAAATCAGCTTCATGTTATTCCAAATGAATGCTTTCAGAGAGGATATGATAAAAAAAAAACAACACAGCGCTGCTTCCTTGGCAGAGGCAGTCCCTAAGGCTCGCTGCTGAATGAGTAACCATTTACACAACACTTCCATGCTCTGCGACAACGGTAGGTTGAGGATAGCCCAGAAGAAAAATAAAGGGAATCTGCTCCTTTGCACTTAAACTTTTAGTCTGAAGCTATAACCAGGATATCGAGCAGCTGACAAGGTAGGCCTGATACCAAACATGACAAAGTTAAAAAAGTTTATATTTTGTTATAGTGTTCCTTCTTTTTGTAGTTCGAAGATGAATAGCCGAAGCACTGCAAGTCAAATTAAAGCACAGGTGCCACCAATGCATGCCAAAGCTCTGCTTCCAGGACCATAAAAGAATGCCAAGCCATTCTGCTTTTAATTACATGAGTATTACTCCTCCTACTCCAAAGGCTGCAAGCACAGCTTTGACCACTTTTCCTCACCATCCATTTCCTGGGGGTTTAGGAGAAGAGTGCCCCTGATGCAGTCCAGCTGGCACCATTGCAGACATGCCGACGTGCTGACACATCCTGCTTACCAGGGGTAAGTATCAGGAAGCAGTTTTGCAATGCTTGCAAATATTTGGAAGGCGTTTCTGCTCATAACACAGCCTGGTCAATGTGTTTGTAAGCTCCCTCCTTCTTCTACTGCTTCTGCCTTTTCTTCAAGGCAGGGTTCTGGGGCAGGGTGTCACCTGGGTTGTGCTCCCTCTGCACTGCTTGCTTGTCCTTTCTCAGCAGAAAAGCAAAAAGCTTTCTGAGCGTGGATGCTGACATACAGAAGGAAGGAAGGGAGGAGGCAGGATGGAGGATCCTCTCATGTGGGACAGGGAAGGGGAAGTGCTTTAAAGAGTGTGATGTGCCCAGATGAAGCAAGAAGTGGAGGAGTCAGTATCTCTAGCTGGCAGAGGGGAGAGGGTTGCAGGGCTCTAGCAGCAGAAGTCTGATCCTAAAGCTGCATTCCTTGAGTAACACAACACAGATGCAGAAAAAAGAGGCAGTGGCGATGTAACAGTGAAATAATCCTTGCAACTCCGATGGCAGTCTGACTGAGGACCAGTATTGCCAGCTGGTTTGTTGCTTTGGATAAACAAGTTCATCCCTATGGGGTTCTATCCCACATAAGTGTATTTGTGTTTCTACATCTGTTTTGGTCAACACTCATGCAATACAGCCCTCCTTCACTGGTTGCTGCCCTATCTAGTGGAGAAGGGCTGTGGCAGGAGCCTATCCCTCAGCCAGCTCTCAGGGATCTAGCACAGAGCTGTGGGAACGTGGGATGCTGAGCAGGCTGTAGCTGGGGATCAGGGAAGAGCTGGCAGAGGGAATCTGCGCTTCTTGTGCTGCTGTCAAATAAATAGGAAACAAGAGACCTTCAAAAATGATGGCCAGTGCTCTGCCTCAGCCTTATCTACCTGTTGACAAAGGCTTGTGCATTGTCTCTGCTTGGAGCACCTTAAGTTACAAATATACAGTCTTTTTGCAGCTCCGTGCTCCTCTAGGTGGGAAAAAGTAACGTACTGGCATAGGTGAAGGCACATGCCCTATTTTTAAACAAAGGAGGAAGGATAATCATAGCTTAAACTTGCAGGTTGAGAGAAAGCACCCATAAGGTGCAACTTTATTCAACGTTAAGCATGCACTTACTCTAGAGAAAGGGAAAATCAGCGATATTTTCACCTGAAAAGACAGCAGCTTTCTCCTACTTTAGACTCTCTGATTTTAAAATAAGTTGGTTTGAGTCCAGGCTGACAGCTGATGCTCTGGGAGGCAGGTGTTTCTTCTGTGTGTGGGGAAGCTTGTAGAAGGCATTTCTGGCCACCTTGAGCATCCTCAGACCTTGTCTTTGGATAACCTTATAAATCCTGGCAGATAGACCTGGAATGAGAGACAGATGTGTTGCTTGTAGACTTTTTTCCCTATTGATGGAAGCCAGAAGAAGACCCACACTGGTTTCTTAGCTTTTGAAGAAGCTTATTGAAATGAACTGCTTGGTTTCCGAGCTATAGCATGGAAGTTTGGGTAAGATAGCTCCAGACTTCTCTTTCTGAGAGAAACTAGAAGTTCAGCCCAGTTTAGAAGCATGATGAGAGTGGATTGAGCTTGGATGCTAGGAGAAAGTGAGTACTTTGGAAGAAATAGCTGACACCTGCCTCAAATCTCCATGAATGCAAGGTGGCGAAGCTGCAAGATGGAAGAGCATGCCCATTTCTCATTCAGTGAAGTATGTGGCCTCATATGTGGTCTTCTTCAAAGGTTTTAATAAATATAATTATATTTAACTATATCAAGGAGTTGCAATTTTGATGACAAAAGCATATAGGAAAGAGTCACATAAAACTCAGAATTAACATTTTTATACATTTTGAAAGCTTAAAGTCTTCCTTGTTTCAGACCAAGAACTGAGAGGTGCTATAGGGAAGAGGCAGCTTTGGGGAAATTGGTGATACCCCTTCACTAAAAGACCATTTCCCTTCTCGGCTGTTTCCCACAGCTGCTCTGTCTCTATTTTAAAATGTTGTTATGATTATCATCTATCCTCTGTAGCAGACAGAAAATACAAGGGTACTTCAGTCTTTCAATTCCTTTTTGTTTGGAAAGTGTCAAGTTATTAACCAAACGTGAAATGCTAATTTCAACTCAACAGGACTGAAGGTTGCTATGAGATGTACTCAAGCTTCTGTCTACACCCTTGAGAATTTAATGGGTTTCCCTTTCAGAGCTGATGGGAAGACTCCCTACACCCTTATGGTCATTTGACCAACCATATGTTTCCATTCAATCAGGCTAGAATACTATCAAACCTCCCCTCTCAGAATCGCTTTGGATGCTTACAGGTAGATACTTTCCTTCAAACTGTCTTCTTTTTTAGACAATCATTCCTATTCTTCCACATTTTCTATTTGTTGATAATTTAGGGCTGCTTATGTCCTAGAAAATGAAATTATGCTGCATGTTTCTCTAGCACTGACTTTGAACAATTTGACTCCGAATTTTTATCAATACATATATCAATTTATTTATTAATAACATTTTATGGAACCTACACAACAGAGTAACTGCTGCTCTCAAATGTTCTGTTGCTCAGTATAGTTAATAACTTCCCATTGCCTACCAAACAATAGGTCGCAAAAGTAGAGATACAGGGAGGTGAATACAGCTCTGCCTAGGAACTATTTCTGCACTTAATGCGGGCAGAAGTAGTTGTGAAAGAATGACTTACGCAAAATGGTTGCATCAGCCTTTCCAGTGATGGGTGATGACCGACAAAAGGAGAGCGATCTACCACTGAATTTCAGCTTGAGAAGAAGAAAGTGCAAGCATAGTCTATGCTTATTTTCATGTCAGCAGAAGTGATAGAAGCAGTTGAAATGTGAGTTTGAAGGACAGTGTCATGTATGCCAGACAGTGCTGAACTCTTCAGAAGCCATGGATTCCTTAGGAGAGCAGCCATTAAGCAAAAGCCATGTAGACTGGTGTGCTTCACAGGCTGAATAGTTAGAGGATGTTGGGAAATAGTTAACATAAAGTTTTGTTTGAAAAGCACACTGAAATATTTTCTCACTCCAGGACTGTCGTCGCATCAGACCTGACAAAGGGTTTACAGCTTTTATTGTACTTGCAGGTACGAGGTGGTCACTCGGATCCCAGAGTACATGATTCTCACACAAGGAAACTGAAACACAGCACGCAGTGCACAAGGTAAGTATTAACTCGAGGGTTGTTCAGGATTTGGGGATATTGTTTGTCTGCAGTACTAGAACTGTTTAAGAGCAGCTTGTGAACTTTAATAAGTGACTTATTTTCTGGTGTAGCCGATGCAAAAATGTTCTTTGGCACCCGTGGCAGGAAACACAGCACTTCTGTAAATGAAAATCGGTATTTTTCTAATTACATCCAGTGTTTATATGTTGACAGTAACATCTAATTCCCATCTATTACCAGTGCTGAGTTTCAGAGAAGGGTGATAGACTTGTTTGGTTACATATCAGCATGTTCTGCCTTTCCAGTAAAGAATGTAAATTGCTTACACAGTGTGTAAAAGGGTGTGCCAGGAACAAGCACAACTTTGCTTTTTGAAAGCCCTGAGGCTGGTGAGACTCTGTGCAGAGGGCCTCCAAATCTCCTCTGGGGAAGTCTGCAGTGTTGGAAGCCACAGCACACTTGGGACTAGAAGGAAGAACATGCATCTGTCTGGGCTTCTCCCTGCCAGGTAGCCGTACTATATGGGTAGGCTGATGCTACAAAGGCTACGAGCATTTAGAATCATAGTCACAGAAGCATTTAGGCTGAAAAAAACCCTTGAGATTATCAAGTCCAACCATTAAGCTAACACTGCCAAGTCCACTACTAGAGCATGCCCCTAAATTCTATGTCTACTTATCTTTTAAATGCCTCCAGGATCAGTGATTCCACCACCTCCCTGGGCAGCCTGTTCCAATGCCTGACCACCCTTTCGGTAAATATGGTTTTTAATTAATACCTAGTCTAAACCTCATAGGGTGCAACTTGAGGTCATTTCCTCTCATCCCATCACTTGCTGTGTGGGAGAAGAGAGCAACACCCACCTCACTACAACCTCCTTTCAGGTAGTTGTAGAGAGCAGTAAAGTCTCCCCCAGACCTCTTTTTCTCCAGAGTTAAGAACCCCAGTTCCTTCAGATGCTCCTCATAGGTCTTATGCTCCAGATGCTTCACCAGCTTCATTGCCCTTCTCTGGACCCACTCCAGCACCATACTACACTCTTCATGAATGCCAAGCACAGGGGCTCAATCACTTCCCTAGTTCTGCTGGCCACTCTATTTCTGATAAAGGCCAGGATGCTGTTGGCTTTCTTGGCCACCTGGGCACACTGCTGGCTCATGTTCAGATAGCTGTTCACCTACGCTCCCCTGTCCTTTTCCACCAAGCGGAATTCTAGCAAATCTTCCCCAAGCCTGTAGGGTTGCATGGGGTTGTTGTGACACAGGTATAGGACCCGACACTGAGCCTTGTTAACCCATATGCAGTTTGCCACAGCATGTTGATCCAGCCTGTCTAGATCCCTCTACAGAACCTTCTTACACTCTAGCAGATCAACACTCCCATCCAACTTGGTGTTTTCTGCAAGCTTACTCAAGGTGCACTTGATTCCCTAGTCCAGATCTGGACTAGGGGACTTTAAAATCCTTGTTGGAGTTGGAAGATCTAGCCGTAGCTCCATTCTTAAGGGGAAACACAATGCAAGAGATGTAAGAGGTGAGAGCCATAGCCAATGCACATATGAAAAGGCAGAACATGGAGAATGGTCTTTGAAGGCTGCTGAGACATGATATGCCTGGAGTCCAAACATCAGTAGCACACCATATCTGCAGAACTGAGTGGCTGAAGTAGGAGAGTCAGACAGATGTCAGGTTTTCAATTGTTTCAGTTTCTGTTCAAAACTAAAACTTCACACTGCCTTGTCTCCTTTCTGTTTCCTACAGCAAAATGTTCTGCCAAACAAAACATAAGTCAAGAGCGATACATGCCTGCCAAGTGTGGGCCATCTATATGGTCTTAGCTGTAAACCTCTCCAGGGAGCAAGAGATGAAGCAGACTTGTCCTTCCTGTGATACTACAGAGATTTGCAACTGTTTTTCCATGGGCTTGGACTTCATTCCACCTGGGCTCACAGCCAAAACCACAGTGTTAAACTTGGCCCACAACAGGATAAAACACATCCAATCCCAGGACCTGTGGCAGGCTGTAAACCTGAGGGCCCTGCTGCTGCAGTCCAACAAAATCAGCAAAATAGATGAGGATTCGTTCCGCTCCCTTGAGAAACTGGAGCTCTTGGACTTGTCAAATAACAGCTTGGCTCACTTGTCCCCCATGTGGTTTGAGCACCTCTTTTCCCTCCAGCACCTCCACCTGCAAGGCAACTTCTACAGAGACCTGGGCCAAAGCTCCCTGTTTTCTAACCTGAGGAACCTGAGCTCTCTCCACCTGGGCAACCCAGGGTTCTCCACAATAAGGCAAGGAAACTTTGAGGGTGTTGGGCTTCTTGACAAGCTGTGGATTGATGGTGGCAACCTCAGTCAGTATGAGCCGGGAAGTTTGGAGCTCATTAGGAAAATAAATCACACGATCATCAACATAAGAAATATTAGCATAGTCTCAGCAATTGTCAGGGACCTTCTGCACTCTGTTGCTTGGTTAGAAGTAAGAAAAATTGACCTCAATGAACTTCCTGAAACGCGACTATTGAGAGTCATGTCTGACTGCTTTGCAAACAAAATTTCTTTCAAAGAGAGCTTAATAACAGATGCCACTGTGCCTGAGATTGTCAGCATTATGGCAGATATGCCAAAATTAGAGGAGGTTGAGTTTATAGAGTGTAGACTTTTGGGAACTGGACGATGGAAAATGCAAATTCATGTAAACGAATCGCAGACTGTTAAAATTCTGACAATAGAGAAATTATCTATAGAAGAATTCTATTTGTTTACAGACCTTCAGGATGTGCAAGGTCTACTAAGTCTTCTTACCAAAATCACAGTTCGAAACACCAAGGTCTTTTTGGTACCATGCATGCTTTCACGACATCTTCAATCATTAGAGTATCTTGACCTTAGTTCGAATTTGCTTGGAGACCAGAGTTTGGAGCACTCAGCTTGTCAGGGTGGCTGGCCCTTACTGCAAACTCTAAATTTAAGTCAGAACTCACTGAGTGACTTAGAGATGACAGGTCAAAGTTTGTCTCATCTGAGACACCTAATTGTCCTAGACATTAGCCAAAATAATTTTGGTGATATTCCGGATGTGTGTAAATGGCCAAAGACCCTGAAACATTTAAACCTCTCCAGAACTCAGATTCCTAAGGTAACGACTTGCATTCCCTCAACACTGGAGGTATTGGATGTTAGCGCAAACAACCTGAAGGAGTTTGGACTGCAACTCCCATTTCTGAAAGAGCTGTACCTCACCAGAAACCAGCTGAAGACCTTGCCTGGTGCGGCACCCATCCCCAACTTGGTGGCCATGTCAGTCAGAAGAAACAAGCTCAACAGTTTCTCCAAGGAAGAGCTGGAGGCCTTCAAGCACATGGAGCTGCTGGATGCCGGCGACAACAACTTCATCTGCTCGTGTGAGTTCCTCTCCTTCATCCACCACCAGGCGGATCTAGCGCAGGTGCTGGTGGGGTGGCCGGACAAGTACGTGTGTGACTCTCCCCTGGTGGTGAGAGGAGCTCAGGTTGGAGCCGTGCACCTTTCGCTGATGGAGTGCCACCGGTCCCTCGTGGTGTCGTTGGTCTGCACCCTGTTGTTCCTGGTCATCCTGTCCCTTGTGGCTGTCGGCTACAAGTACCATGCTGTCTGGTACCTGAGAATGACGTGGGCATGGCTCCGAGCCAAGCGGAAGCCCAAGCGAGCCCCCCCAAAGGACCTCTGCTATGATGCTTTTGTCTCCTACAGCGAGAATGACTCGGACTGGGTGGAAAACGTCATGGTGCGGGAGCTGGAGCAGGCCTGTCCCCCCTTTCGGCTCTGCCTCCACAAGCGGGACTTTGTGCCGGGGAAGTGGATAGTGGACAACATCATCGACTCCATCGAGAAGAGCCACAAAACGCTCTTTGTGCTGTCTGAGCACTTTGTGCAGAGCGAGTGGTGCAAATATGAGCTGGACTTCTCACACTTCCGCCTCTTTGATGAGAACAACGATGCAGCGATTCTGATCCTTCTGGAGCCCATCCAGAGTCAAGCGATTCCCAAGAGGTTCTGCAAGCTGCGGAAGATCATGAACACCAAGACCTACCTGGAGTGGCCTTCTGATGAGCAGCAGCAGGAGTTGTTTTGGGAAAATTTGAAAGGAGCCTTGAAGATGTAGGACAAGTGAACAGACCCCATTTAGGCGTATTTCGGACAATATATATATCAGTGTTCCTTCCTGCTAAGAAATTTCTTTTCCTGTTTTCCTGTCTATGGAGGACTGGCTTTGTTGCATATAGAGATAATTATGCTCTTTCTAAATGGAAAGATCCACTTTAGGCTTTACAGTGATATAGTACTCTGATTTGTCAAAATCCTCTGCAATGACCATGATATTTGGAAGCCCTGTTGGACTTCATATACTTAAATATACACAAATACATTTAGATGAATATAAGGTGTTTCTGTACTTTTCCCTCCTGTTACCACATTCCTGACTAGCTCCTAACAATACCTTTGTAATTTACAAATTAAAATAAAAGCCAAGTGTTTCAATACTCTCCATGCCTGTTATTCTCCTTTAGTTTATTTTCAGTGCCATCATGCATAGCACAGCAATTAATATTAAATTCTGAAAAAACTCTGGGGACTTACTTCAAAATAAATTCTCTGAAGCCTTACCATTGCTGTGCCACACTATAAAAGACAGTATTGAATATGTAATTCCATCCACAAGTCTGTTATTCTGGCTAGTTGCATCAGCATCTGTATCACCATGCACAGATTGGGATTTGCTTAATATGAGGGAAGGAACCATCCTGGCACCTTGCATGACTGGTGAAATTCATAGGCATAAAGCCACTGGAGTTTGCTGGGTTTTTTTTCTGTTGTTTTGCTTTTCCATAAGCTTCTTTCTCCCTGTGAATGCTTGTTTCTCCTTTCATGGTGACTATGTTGTTCCCTTCTACCTACCCACAGAAACAGCTGAAACCCTTTCTCTGTGGACCTCAAGGCTGTGCTTAAAATGAGTGGGCTAGATGGCATTGCAGACTGACTCACTTCTTCTTTCTGCTCTTCTACTTTGCACAGAACATTTAAGTAATCATTGGGCCAAGTACCCCTTACAGCTCTACTTAGCTTTCTTTATAACCAGGGAAGAAAATTACACTGATAAGAGATAGTTTATCTTTCTACTTCAGTATGAGGTATCTTCTGGAACTACTGTATTGCTCTTCACCAATTACAAGCAGGTAGATACAGATGCTTATATTATTAAGATACCTGATGCCACCCTGTGTGCCATGTGGCACAGGTATAGGTTTCTTGTGTTTTAGAGGTTCTTGTGGAAAGCTGAAGTTGTCGCTTAGAGGATAAAATTCGGTGTGGGTTTCTCTAACTTGACACTTCCATGCTCCCCTTTGCTTGCTTTGCTAGAGTTTAAGTGCTGGAGAGTCTGAGTCTTGATTAAACTTTATACACACAATTATTTTGTAATGAAATATTAAAGCATTGCTATACGGGATGAGTATTTGAAAAATGGGGAAATTTTCTTATACACATGTCTATAAGTTGTACATGCTCATATATATGTGTATCTGTGCATGTGCTAACGCACATGTACATATTCACACTCCTGTGTGTATGTTATATGCAAATACACACATGAGATGGTGGTTTCTCTGGGTGTAGCCTACAAACACCACTTTCAGTTCTACTTTCCTATTATAATGATATTTGTAGGGTTAGTCCAATATCTGCTACAAAAGGATTGATCTGTTCACTCGCTTGGAGAAGAACAGCTTGTGGGCTAATCCGGGCTGAGCTCCAGGTGAGTGATGATCAAATGATCTAACAGCAAACAGTGAGCACTGATAAAACAGATTAGGAGTCTGAGTGCCTAGAGGTAATTAGGAAAACACCTCTTGCTAGTCATTTCAAAGAGAAAGTCAGAGAGAGAGGTTAAGAGAAGCCTTGGCTTTCACGCAGTATGCCCTTACTATAAATCCATTGTTATGAGTTGGCACATTTAAAAGGACTGATAGTGTTACTTTTCTGTCAATTAGAGCCTCCATGTGGGAATTCCCTTGCTTACATTGCAAGGCTGACCAGTGAAGTGGGAAGGAAACACCAGCGTGGGAGGAAGCTGGGTGAAAGGCAAGAGAGAGATGAAATGTGACATAGGTTCACCAGCATGCAGGCACTGGAGCTGGAGCTGGCAACTTTGGGAATCTTTTCTGCACAGAGGTGAGTTTGCAGGTGGGTGGAAGCTGGCGATGCACAGGGAGTGGAGCCTGAGCAGAAGCAAGGAGAGAGCACTGGGGAGAGGCTATATAATCTCTGCCACTGAGTCATCTTCCTCTACATGGGAGATTCAGGGCATCTGGGGCTGCCACACAGGGGCCAGCACCTGCAGGAGTGCAGGGGAGGGAGGGATTTCTGGATGCCAGCAGAAGTGGAATTGACACATACAATTGCAGGCAGCTGGAATGGCTGCGTGGCTGGCAGGCAGGCAGCAACAGGAAGGAGAGCCAGGAGAGCTGAGACATGCTGATGGGAGCAATGTTCTTCAGAAAAGGGGAGAGACAGCTCCCCTTTCCTGCTCAGTTTCCTTGTGGGAGGGTACCTTATATGTGCTTTGGATGTTGTCTCACTTTTGTGTTGATACTGGCCTAGGAATGCTGGGTGTGAAGGTCGTCTGTGTTTGATTTAGGAATTCAGCTAGGAAAGGGCTCGTTGAACAATGGCTTCAGGAGAGTGGAATCAACTGTCTTCCCACCTAACTGCCCTGTTGCATACCCTCTGTGTCAGAAACAAGAAGAGGCGTCCTTATATATATGTGTGTATACACATATATATGATTAAGGCAGTGCTGGTGGGTGATAGCTAGGATATATGAAATTCACACACAGTCAAGTGGAAAGCAGCAGCTTTCTTGAGTCCACCTGTGAATCAATCCCTTCACCAACTGGTGACCCTCCCACTGCAGAATCCATAGCATTGCTCAAATTTACCAACTCTCATTTAACTTGCTAGCACTCGCTAAGCTAGAATCAATTTGCACACTATTGGCATGCTTAATTTGAACAGTTACATTAGCTTTTAGCATTTGTTAGCATTTATACAACCTCATTTTGTTGGCATTCATAGTTCTCTTTAAGTATATGCTCATATTTCCTCAAATACTTCTACTCGCTTGGGCCAGGGAAGATAATCTTGAGCATGTCTGGTGACTCAGACCATTTGTCCATAGCCCAGGCACAATTTGAACGTCTAGTTCATCACAGTGCCTTATGGCATAAGGGCATCTATGCAAGTTTCCATATTTTTAGCTGCATTTCAGTTTCTATGTGGCTTTTTTTTTCCTCCCAGTGCAACAGAGAAAAGTGATTTCTTGGTATGGCAGTGATGCTGTGGACTGGGACTATATTTCTGAGTGGGTGCAGAGAGGACTGAAAAATTCTCTAAGTCAGGGTCTCAGGATGAGCTATTAGAGAGGAATGAGAAGGATAAGAGAATATTTTCCTCTTGGTGCCTGCCCAGTTCCCTTCTGTGCTGCCAATTTTCCATTTGTAAATAACCTACCTATAGATAGGTCTCGATTGGCCAAGTTGCCTGGTTGTTTCTTTTCCAAACAGTAAACTTTTAGATGGCAACTTCAAAAATTCCACTCAGATTTGTTGCTTTTGAAACTGATCTTACTCACAGCTTTGCTTCTATGGCCTACAGCACTGTATTAACCAGCCAGACTTGCAAGACCAAAAAGACCTCATAAAAAAGTCTCAGCTGAACAAGAGATGAGTGTAAATACAAAGCACAATTTGTTTTGGTGGGATTCACATTGACAAATATCTAAGTATCTAGATTTTGGTGCTCCATTTTAAGTTGATGGAGTCATTTCTCTTGGGGTTATCCCATCTTAGTGTGGGAGTCCAAGAGAAATGATGTGAATTGTCCCTGAAAGTTGTTATTTCTCTGCATTGAGTTTGGAGGACGTGGTGATTGACCAGCTCAGCTGTGAGCATCTAAAGATGGGTGAAAGGATTGTGTCTTTCAAGACCCAAAGCTCTACATCAGAGAGAGACAAAGATTAAAGGAAAGTAACACAAGAGGTCAAAATGTTTATAGTCCTGCAGGTGGGAAGAGATGGAATGATTGGAATAATTATCTACAACTTTTCCTCTTCTCCCATATGCCTGAAATATCTCAGCTAATTCTGCCCCTTCTGAATGTTTTTAAGCAACTTTGGCTAAAAATAATGCTACCAGAAGAGAAGAACATGTCTGTATAAATTTGTCTGCATAGGTCAGCTATTGTACAGCAAATTAGAGTATGAATTCAAAGTACAGTAGATCCTTGCACAGAGTGTTAGTGTGATGACTGAAAGAGAAAGTACTTCTCAGTCAATATAACCTGATTAACCTTATACAGAGCCTGCTGTGATCTTCAGGATTCTGTTCATTGTCCTCTTTGAGGTCAGTTCACTCTTTTCACCCTCTTAAGTAAGATACCTACTGAATAGAGGGATTTGTGACATGCTGGAAAAAGTAAAGCTTCAAAAGTGCTCTTTGATCAATGTCAGGAAAGTATAAATAAAAAAGGGTTATAATTCAGTATGTAATAAGGGTTTTGAAGGGGATTCAGGCTTCAAGAATTGTTTTTCCAGCTCCTCAGAGAGACAGAAGAACCAAAGTCACCTCACCAGGAGTAAGGACAGGCTGAATATGCAGTAAGCTCTGTAACACAAAAAGCTATGTCAAATAAGTACTATGGAAGGCCTGGCTCTGAGAGGAAATAGAAGTGACTCAGGATCCACAGCTGTGCAGTTTCTCTTGAATAAGTTCAGTCCAGATGAGGAACAGGCTGTGGGGCTGGAAAAAGCTGATCTAGTCCAGCTGATCTGATCTGCAGGAGGCTCCAAAAGCCCCTGTCTTTTTCTCATGACTTGGCCTGACCCCCTCCCTGCCACAGATACCCAAAGCAGAAAAAGCCACTGGCAGAGGAAGAATGTGGCAGTAAAAAGAAAGAGCTAGGAGTCAGTAAGCTACAATGGTCAGCTTTCCCAGCTTATGTTTCATTAACAAGTATTGCACTGTTGTCAACATGATAATAATGGCCTACACAGACATCCAGGCAAATATTTGTCTCCCTACTCTTAGCACATTTACAAACAGAATAGCCTAAGGCAGATAAAATGAGAAAGGGGACTGAAGCATATGCAAGCCTCTTCTCCCTATTGTCAGAATAGAGATTAGACATATACCTGACATGAATATTAAATGTGAATGTCACTGTCTCTTGCAAGATGCTGACTCTTCTTAACATATCCAGGATTAGAATTAGTAAAAAATTCTATTTACAAAATAATGCTCACAAATTCAGAAGAAAAATGTGGGAGGTTTCATTTTTCAGAAGAGAAATGACAGGGCTGAGGAGGGATGTATGAGGACAATATCCTAAACAGGCAAAGGATCAGGTTAGTAGTAACACTGTGATTATTCAGATGTTGAGATGAATCAGCTAAAGACTTGTGCAACTGTTAGTTTATTTGATAGTCCTCAGGGAATGAGAAATCACAGGGGAAAAAAAGTAAATTCAAGCAGTGTAGCTTTTGATAAATGATTGTGTAATATTTGTGTATAGTATGCCTGGTTTTGACTAATCTGTTTAGTCTCTGAAGAGTGTTAAATATATTTATGGTGGACACAACTGGACAGAACAGTAAAGGCTATTGGTTAGATAAATTCAAAATATACATTCTTCAAACCTAACTATTCATCTTGTATTTGCTCTGACTATATTTTATAATTTAAGGCAAAATAATGACTACACATGCCTGCCAAGTGTGGGCCATCTATATGGTCTTAGCTGTAAACCTCTCCAGGGAGCAAGAGATGAAGCAGACTTGTCCTTCCTGTGATACTACAGAGATTTGCAACTGTTTTTCCATGGGCTTGGACTTCATTCCACCTGGGCTCACAGCCAAAACCACAGTGTTAAACTTGGCCCACAACAGGATAAAACACATCCAATCCCAGGACCTGTGGCAGGCTGTAAACCTGAGGGCCCTGCTGCTGCAGTCCAACAAAATCAGCAAAATAGATGAGGATTCGTTCCGCTCCCTTGAGAAACTGGAGCTCTTGGACTTGTCAAATAACAGCTTGGCTCACTTGTCCCCCATGTGGTTTGAGCACCTCTTTTCCCTCCAGCACCTCCACCTGCAAGGCAACTTCTACAGAGACCTGGGCCAAAGCTCCCTGTTTTCTAACCTGAGGAACCTGAGCTCTCTCCACCTGGGCAACCCAGGGTTCTCCACAATAAGGCAAGGAAACTTTGAGGGTGTTGGGCTTCTTGACAAGCTGTGGATTGATGGTGGCAACCTCAGTCAGTATGAGCCGGGAAGTTTGGAGCTCATTAGGAAAATAAATCACACGATCATCAACATAAGAAATATTAGCATAGTCTCAGCAATTGTCAGGGACCTTCTGCACTCTGTTGCTTGGTTAGAAGTAAGAAAAATTGACCTCAATGAACTTCCTGAAACGCGACTATTGAGAGTCATGTCTGACTGCTTTGCAAACAAAATTTCTTTCAAAGAGAGCTTAATAACAGATGCCACTGTGCCTGAGATTGTCAGCATTATGGCAGATATGCCAAAATTAGAGGAGGTTGAGTTTATAGAGTGTAGACTTTTGGGAACTGGACGATGGAAAATGCAAATTCATGTAAACGAATCGCAGACTGTTAAAATTCTGACAATAGAGAAATTATCTATAGAAGAATTCTATTTGTTTACAGACCTTCAGGATGTGCAAGGTCTACTAAGTCTTCTTACCAAAATCACAGTTCGAAACACCAAGGTCTTTTTGGTACCATGCATGCTTTCACGACATCTTCAATCATTAGAGTATCTTGACCTTAGTTCGAATTTGCTTGGAGACCAGAGTTTGGAGCACTCAGCTTGTCAGGGTGGCTGGCCCTTACTGCAAACTCTAAATTTAAGTCAGAACTCACTGAGTGACTTAGAGATGACAGGTCAAAGTTTGTCTCATCTGAGACACCTAATTGTCCTAGACATTAGCCAAAATAATTTTGGTGATATTCCGGATGTGTGTAAATGGCCAAAGACCCTGAAACATTTAAACCTCTCCAGAACTCAGATTCCTAAGGTAACGACTTGCATTCCCTCAACACTGGAGGTATTGGATGTTAGCGCAAACAACCTGAAGGAGTTTGGACTGCAACTCCCATTTCTGAAAGAGCTGTACCTCACCAGAAACCAGCTGAAGACCTTGCCTGGTGCGGCACCCATCCCCAACTTGGTGGCCATGTCAGTCAGAAGAAACAAGCTCAACAGTTTCTCCAAGGAAGAGCTGGAGGCCTTCAAGCACATGGAGCTGCTGGATGCCGGCGACAACAACTTCATCTGCTCGTGTGAGTTCCTCTCCTTCATCCACCACCAGGCGGATCTAGCGCAGGTGCTGGTGGGGTGGCCGGACAAGTACGTGTGTGACTCTCCCCTGGTGGTGAGAGGAGCTCAGGTTGGAGCCGTGCACCTTTCGCTGATGGAGTGCCACCGGTCCCTCGTGGTGTCGTTGGTCTGCACCCTGTTGTTCCTGGTCATCCTGTCCCTTGTGGCTGTCGGCTACAAGTACCATGCTGTCTGGTACCTGAGAATGACGTGGGCATGGCTCCGAGCCAAGCGGAAGCCCAAGCGAGCCCCCCCAAAGGACCTCTGCTATGATGCTTTTGTCTCCTACAGCGAGAATGACTCGGACTGGGTGGAAAACGTCATGGTGCGGGAGCTGGAGCAGGCCTGTCCCCCCTTTCGGCTCTGCCTCCACAAGCGGGACTTTGTGCCGGGGAAGTGGATAGTGGACAACATCATCGACTCCATCGAGAAGAGCCACAAAACGCTCTTTGTGCTGTCTGAGCACTTTGTGCAGAGCGAGTGGTGCAAATATGAGCTGGACTTCTCACACTTCCGCCTCTTTGATGAGAACAACGATGCAGCGATTCTGATCCTTCTGGAGCCCATCCAGAGTCAAGCGATTCCCAAGAGGTTCTGCAAGCTGCGGAAGATCATGAACACCAAGACCTACCTGGAGTGGCCTCTTGAAGAAGAGCAACAGGCGATATTTTGGTTTAATTTGAAAACAGCTCTAAAATCCTAGAGAGTGACATTAAACAATAATCAGATAGCAAATATACTTTGAATTTGTTTCTCTTTTCGTCTTATCACCTATCTGTATGTTGAGAATAGAGTGCTGAGCTACTGTAAATTCTATTACTTTCTTATTGTATCCATGTGCATTACTTGTTTATTGTAGCTGTGGTCATGGATTGTTGTACTGGTCTGGCCTGGAACAGAGTTAATATTCCTTGTAGTTTCGCCTTTGTTGCTGTCGTTTAGACTTGTGACAAAATCAGTGATGATTACACAGGGATATTTTAGTTATTGCTAAAGTTATTGCACAACATCAAGGACTTTTCAGTTTCTCACTCTGTCCTGGTGGTGAGTTGGCTGGGGGTGCATGATGCTGGGAGCAGTCACAGGTGCGACTACAGATCCCATGCAACCAAAGGGATGTCTGATGCCATATAATGTCGTGCTTGGCAGTAAAATTTGTGGGAAAAAAGGAGGAAGGGAGGACATTTGGAGTTAAGGTGTTTGTCTTCCCAAGTAACTGTTAAGTGTGATGGAGCCCTGCTTTCTTGGAAATGGCTAAACATCCACCTGCTAACAGGAAGTGGTGAATGAATTCCTTGGTTTGCTTTTCTCAGGTGCAGCTTTTAACTTACCAATTGAACTGGCTTTATATCAACCTATGAGTTTTCTCACTTCTACCCTACTTGTTCCTCTCCTGCATTCCACTATGGGGGAAGTGAGCAAGCAGTTGTGTAGTGCTCAGCTGCCTTCTGGGGTTAAACCATGACGATTGTTTACATATGTTAATCAACAGTGTTAGCAAAAGCTGTTTCATTTAAATATTTAATGGCAAAAGTTGTTTATGTATTCAGCTATGCAGTTTATATATCTTTATCTTTGTAAAAGCTTTCAAAGAGAGCCTGCCTAACCAAGGGTATTTCTGCATTCTTTGTCCAAACCACTTACAATCAAATGCAATAAATGTCAGTTTATGCAGCACAGGTCTTTGTCCTAGCTCTACCAGTTTGTGGATCTAAGGATTGATTCTCATCAGCATTTCACAATCGCTGGGAGTTAAAGGTCCGGATCTCCAGAGGATCATGCCTGCAAGGCTTGCTGTAAAAATGCATTTTCACACTGTGGTTTTGGCTGTTGTAGCATGTGTATTCCATGGCAGACAACTTTCTTGATGAAGTATGCCTATGGAGGATGATTTCTCTCTAGTTCCACTGTAACATATGCGGTAATAGGTGTTTCAGAGTAGGGTCCAAATACTCTTCTGGCTTTTTCAAATGGAGTTTAATCTATTCTCATCTAGAATATGGGAAACACTAATACGTATGTACTCTTTAAATTTAACATCATATTCCTTTCTCTGATCAGCAGCCTTAGCATAGGCACGAAAATGGTATTTTTTACCTCTTGTCTCTCTCTGTAAATGAAGTGAGGATGTAATGAGGAAGGTAAAGAGCATCCCACCTCAGATATCATGTTTGCTGTCTGTTGGAGCCATGTTTTCTCTAGATTACCAGGACAGGGCCTCTAACTGCTGTAAAAGTGCAATAAATGGGAAATGCTGGCATTAAGCTCTTCCTTCTGAGATGATTTAGAAAGAAAGGAGTATCTTAGGTGATGCATATCTTGCAGCCACAGAAGATTTCAGATGAATCCTAACATCCTGAGTCTGCTAGGCCAGAGGGACAATTAACTTCTAGATCAGTTCTGTGCTCACACAAAGTGTAGGGCATTTCCAGGCATATTGAGAAGCAGATCTGAAAACTTCACATGCAATCGCCTACAGCATTTGGCTATATCCGTGACAAGATAGTATTGAAGTTAGTGTTTTATTGTTGTGTTTGGTCTTGGGCATTTAATGCATATAAAATCTCTGTTTAAACACCTCAGTACTTGAATTGGTACATTGAAAGTCTCATCTCCCAGCTAATTACCTATTGTATTAATGCTTTTCAGAAATTCTCCTCACAGTCACCATGTCAGTGAGAGCTGAAGTCTCCCTGTCCTTTGCTAGCCATTGAGAAAGCTGAGGACATTCTTCCATTACACCCACAAGTAGACAACTCTGACTGTGTAACACAAATTATTTATCTATGTGAATTTTTTCATGGCCCATTGTAAGGATCGTGAAGTTTGCTACTTCATCTAACTAAACAAAGCCATCCGATTTTGATATACTTTAGTTCTGCTCTTTATTTCATTTATTTTTTTTTGTTGCAGCTTTTCCTACTTCTAGTATCCAAAACTTACCTTCATCGGTAGATGGCTTTGTGCAGTTTCTGCTTTATTCTCATCTATATATTGAAGTGCAAATTAAATCTTTATCTCTTATTTCTAATAACAATGTAAAGATAGTTGATATCCTGGCCATATTTCATTTGAGTTCCAAAGCTACTTCAGCTAGGCTAATTACCTTTTAAGACCCGCTTCTCTAATTCCTAAGCAGAACTCACCATTCTTGGATAAACATCATGTGTTTCAGTTCCCTACAGTGTGGCCAGAGTAGTATAGATGTCAATCATTCAGCTGCTAAGCGGCAAGACATATGCATCCATTTTGATCTGGTTGTTGGTTTTGTTTGTGTTTGAGAAGCTGTTTGTTAGGAGTTGGGCCTTTTGGCAGAAATTTCTTTTAATTCTTATTTTTAGTAAATAAAAAAATGCTTTAGTAGCATGCTGTACAGTCTTGCTGTAATACAAAAAGAGGCTCTGTCCTGCAAAAGGGTGCATAGCACACTAGAGTTCAACCAACTGCTATTTTTTCTAGTCTTAAAATTAAGCACAGAATATACATATTATTATAGACCAGTGAATATCCAACACTTCACATTCTGACTGATAATCTGAGTCCTATTCTAGACCCAATGAATAACTAATGTCTTGGGTGATGCTTATAACAACTGTTTGCCAAGCCATCAGGTAGCACAACCAGTCCAAAATTGTCTGTACAATATATGTGCGTTCTCACCTACTCTTTTGTTAAGCAGTCTGGAGAGAAAATGCAACAACTGGTAAATCTTAGTGTTTTTCTTAGCCAGAACCAAAGAAAAAGTATTGAATTAAAATTTTGAAATGCCTTCAACTTTTCTTATTTAGTTTTTGGTTTGTTTTTTTTTTTTTTTTAAGTAGGGGTAAGATTGATATTGAATGTCCTCCTTATAAATGGTTAAAATAGGCTCCAAAAAAGCAAGCCAAACTTTGCTTCTACTTGAGCAGGTTTCTCCGGCTGCAGCGGCAGATCTTCAACTACAATTCCATTTACTAAAGAAAAAAATGTTGTTTACTAACTACTAAGAGAAGATAGAAAAAACAGCATTTGTTCTGAAAGGAGATTATATCAATATTGTTATTTCATTAAAGAGCAAAATCCACTGCGTGGTCTTTCTGAAACTGTGATTTACATTCTTTAAAATGTTCCTCTCATTATAAAAATGATTCTTGGATGTCTTAAAATCAAGCTTTTCCAAGCTTGCTTGGGGTCTTAGATAAGAGAAAGCCAAACATAACTATCATCTTCCCTAAATGTAATTGTTCCTTAATAATAATTGGGTTTCTATTTATTTAATGTGGCCATCTCATCCTTTCACTGCAGATCAAAACAAGAATTAGTAAATAATCAGGCTACGGTTTAGAAAATCCAAATCAAAAGCACTTGTTAGGGAGAGGGTATGGGTTACTTAACATTCTCTTTGAATTAACTTTCTTAAGGCAGTCTGGGCAAGCATGGTCATTGCCAACAAGGCACCAGCCATGGATGTAGGATTCAGGAAACTTGAGATCAGGTGTACAGTTATAAGTTCTTTCAAATGCAGAGAAGGTCCAGTGCTTACTCCTGCAAACCTCGTCAAACCATCAACAGAGTGTTTTAATGACTGATAATGGATACTTCTTTATTTTATAACTGAGCAATTTCAACTTAGAATATTTAGAATTATTCTGAAGTTAAATCTAATGTCCTGAACATCTAGACTGGTATTCATATTTATTTTCCAGCTTGCAAAAAGCCAGGATCCTTTTATGAACTGCAGAAGGAGGTGATTAGTAATATTGTTCCAACACATATGTGATACCTTTCACTTTAATTTCTGGAATGCAAAGGGAGGAGTGGTTTGGTATCCCCAAGCATGAGACACTGTGTCTTATGTCCAGCTGTAGGGCATGTACGTGCCATGTTTGAGAAGGGTTCCACATCTGCCTTAAAATTTGCCCAGCAAACAGCCCTAGGCACAGCTGGGGAAAATCTGCTGTATGGAAGAATCTAGATGAGCAGAACTGACCACGGGGTCAGCATGCCTAATCTAACATACTGCCAGGCAAACCCACACCAGCTGCGCACAAAGTACCAGGAAGGCAGATGCAGGATTGAAAATACAGTGTTATGGACACTTTTGCATCAGTTCATCTGTCAAAAAGCTTGCATGGCTTCAACTTGTGTCACAGAACTGAAATATATTTCATGCTCTTATTTTTATTTTTGTGCTATGTTGTTTCTGAATCTGGTTTTGGTTCCTTTTTTTTTTTTTTTTTAGTTAGTATTTCTTGCTGCTGTTATTATTTTCTTAATGAATTATAAAAGAGGAGAAAACAAGTATTCCATAATTACATGGCAAAGATACACATGATTACAGGACAGCTGGTAGGTATTTTCAGTGATCCCTTCTTCATTTATACCCACAAGAATTTTCTGCCCACAGACTGCACAGATGTCACTGGACAAATTCCTTGTTGGTATGCCACTGATGTTGTAAAACTGTCAAGATTAAATTTACAGGAAAAAAAGAAGCAAAGAACAGCAAAATATTTGCTTAAAGTCAAGGGTGCATAAATACATGTTAAATGCCACCAGAGATAAGGACAGCATGAAAATGGCTGCAGTTGACTTAGTTTACTGTTGCCAGGATGCACACAAAATAAAATCTCACTGCTGATGCAAGAAATTCAGCAACCATCTGCTTGATTTTAAGTAACTGGGACATAAGAGATTTGTGCTGAGATAATCACTTTATTTGGAAAGGGAAGATAAGAGCTATGAGAAGGAAAGAGCAAGAAGAGTCTGTCACGGACTTTGGGGAAGTAAGAAGCTTGTCTCTTGTGGAAAATTATGTAGTCTCTTGTACATAGGGGCCCACCTATCAGAAACCCCAAATATGGTCCTGGCATATGTCACTGGCTACTACTTCATTAAGACTATTCTTTTAATCATAAGATTGATGAGGGAGCTCAGCAGTTTGTCTGTGGTACAGAAATAGCTCTCCTCAAGAAAAGTGAGGTTAATTTACCTTGAGAGTGTCCAATAGAACTCACTCTCATGAACCCAGGTGTACAAGAGATTCAGTAGCTCACTTCCAGACCTTGCAAGTGGTTTTCAGGATGATGATCCTCAGCACTTACACAAATGGTGTAAGCCATGTAGTCAGAACAAATCTCTGCCAAGTCTCTTTCCATCATTACATAGTACAGTCTGTAAGAAACAGTGACACAGCAAAATCCATGGAGCCATCAGACTTGATTCATTCATAAATCTATAAAAACAGTACTCAGGTGGGTCTGTGCCTGCCCAGATTGCCAGAATAAAATATCAACGTTGCTTCACTCCAGGTAGCTCCTGCTTCCTTCAAACTGCAGGTTTAATTTGGTTTTCTCTTGCAGCAGCAGACACACTCGTACTTGGAAACATCAACATGCTTCATGGCAAGCGACATTGAAAGTAGGTTATAACTGTTTTTGGAGCCATGGCTACTGTGCTCTGTTCATAGGAAGCCAAGCTGACACATTTTCTTACAGAAAGCCATTTTTCTCAGAGTCTTATTATACAGAACAATTAGATAAATGTAGTTGTTCTGCAGTATTAACAAGAACAGCCAAATCTAAATAAGGCAGCACCTGAAAGAGCCCACTGTCCCCCTGAATAAAATCTTTGCTGAATTGCAGCAAGCTGTGTTTAACCCACTATCCCCTCAAAACCCCAACCCAATAGAGTCTGCAAAAATGTTAACATCTCTTGTCACCTCTCTGAGATTATACGAGTTACAGATCTCGGGAGATTGAAATCTGGCTACCAAATACTCACAAGAATAGGGCTTCTCAGCATTAGGAAGGACTCATCCTTTCTGCTGCAATAGGGCAGAAAGTGAAACCCTTTAAAACAGAGCTAACAAATTTTATAGTGATATCTTTGAAATACTCTGGTGGTGGCATTTATCTGGTTAAATAAAATACCTCAGCAGTAACACAAGACTGTTAAATTTCTGCCCAGAATTTTCCATCAGAGCTCTTTACTTTTGGGTTAATCAACTATGCAACATATGGGCAATAAATCTGTCACTTAACTGATTTATTTATGTGCAATATCTTCAAGAAGTGTTTTATAGCAGATGTATTACATAGCTGATATACACACTGTTGAATCGCTGGAACTTCCGGTCGGACTGTACCTCAAACACGGTTCAGCACAGTAGCTCTGGCTGGGCTATTTGTCAGACAGAAACTCTGAACAAACATAAAGAAAATCCAGATTCTACCCAGGCAAATACTCTGGCTGGATTAAGAGTACAGTACTGTCTTTGACAATAGTCAAAATAAAAAGAGGAGAATCCCCTAGCAACATTATAGCCTAGTAGAGTGGGAAATCGTAATTTTCAGAAAGAATTGTAATGCGGTTTTGATATGAATGTGCTCATCTATTTTTACCCTTCATGTCAAGGCTTTTTATGTCTCATCATCTTCAGGTACATAAATGAAGAATTGAGGATTAATTTAGTTAAATTAGGGGATTAAATGAGTGAACACATGTATGAAGTTTAAGGTTTTTCCCCTCCTCTCTTCACACCACAAACACAAGTTGTAAAATGACTAAATATTAGACTTCAGATCAACTATGAGGTAATAAAAATCAAGAAGTAAGAGAACCTACAGCTACACAATGTTAAAGAGATTTCTTATGTTGAAGTGGGTGGTGAAGAGATCAGCCTGGAGCAGAAGAAGAGAAATCTATTGAATAGGAAATTGTAACAGTTGCCAATCCCAATTTTATGTGAAGATACCAACCTAAAAAACATTAAATCCACACATCGTATTAAAATCCAAACATTATGGCTAGATAATCCAGAATTCCAAATGCATAGAAGAGTTAACACATCAAGAGGGAAACACTTGTAGACCAACCTGTGGATAAGAGAAAAGAAAGACTGCTCAAGACCTTAAGTATTTTCTAGAGTGGCACAAAATGCCACATTCAGTAGAATGCTTCTACTGAAGTATTCATATAAATTCAAGGCAAGTTTTACACTTCTCTATTTCTTGCTTACTTAAACATAAATAAAAATGAAGAAGTTCAGGGAAAAGAGAAACAACAAAACCTTTTTCTTTTTTTTTTTTTTTTGCCTAAGGCTTCACAAGAAAAGGTAATTGTAAACAGATTGCTAACATATTTAAAACTAACAGTTGGGAATTCTGAAGGAGGGAGATGTAGGCCAGAACAGAACAAGAGCAGGTGAAAAGAAACTGAGATAATTTAGTCATAGTCAAGTCAGTATACTACCAATGAATTTTATCTAAAATACTTTTAAGTTAGCAGAAACAGCATCTGAAGCATTAATAATTGTCTTTGTGAGTCTAGGGTAGAGAGGCAGAGGTTCAGAAGACTGGAGAAAGAAGAAGGAGGCCTCTCTTTGGGGAAGTAAAGGGAGATTTAATGAGTAAATTCAGACTATTTGGTACGTGTATCAAATTGAGCTGTCAGGCTAAACAACACCTGGGATGACTGCTGATGGTAAGAGTCTGAAGAATCATAGAATCATAGAATAGTTAGGGTGGAAAGGACCTTAAGATCATCTAGTTCCAACTCCCCTGCCATGGGCAGGGACACTTCCCCACTAAACCATGTCACCCAAAGCTCTGTCCAACCCAGCCTTGAACACCACCAGCGAAGGAGCATTCACAACTTCCCTGGGCAACTCATTCCAGTGCCTCACCACCCTTACAGTAAAGAATTTCTTCCTCAGATCCAATCAAGAATGAAAAACAAAAATAGAACAGATGGAATGAATTTAATTTTAACTCTTGTTTAAGTATTTTTCATTTGTAGGTCATGTTTGAAAACTGCTAATGGCCTTTTTTGTAATCTATGAAGTTTTGTTCCAGGGTGATTCTCATTTGCTCTTCTCCTACAGCTTTCATTTAAGAAACAATGTTAAAAAAAAAAAAAATCAAAAAAAAAAAAAATCAACCAACCAAAAAAAAACAAAACAACAAACCCAAAACCAAGGCAGAAACAGCAGAAAAGGATGCACTGTTGTGATCTTCCAGAGAAAGGCCTGCAGGTTGCTCTGAAAGTGACGTAAACCGAGATAACTGTTAACATTCTGCAGATGGACAGGGATCTACACCAGTAGAGTCTGATGGTGAAATAACCCACATCTGCAGCAGAGTGAGTAGCTACTGACAAAACTGAGAGAGGCATTTCAAAGTAATGACTTCCTGTGACTCCATTTTGCATGGTTAGGTTTGATAAACAGATTGCTAAACTGTAAAACTCATAAAAAAATGTGACTTGTACAGCATCTGACACAGGAGGGCCTTTGACCGTAGAATAGCAACATTATCCTGCCTTGTACCTAATTACTAAATAAGTAGTTATCCCACTGCAGCAAATAGTTATAACACTAGGATACAACTCATCAAACCTCCACATCCTATCCTCAAAATCTAAACTGTCTATTGATAGAATTAATGCTACTGAAAAAAGAAAAAAAATCAGTTTTGTTTTCTACCCCAAATCATTTATGGTGACTGCAGGACTAAAGCTTTGGGAGCAAGTTTTCTAAAACTGGTGGAGGCAGTTTGGCCCTTAAACCTTAGAACCACTTTTAAAAACCTTTGGAGGGGCATGTTAGGCAGCATTAATTTGGGATGCTGCTCAGTTACAGGACCACACTACTGAAGGTTTTTCTTCAAATCTTTTTCTCAGTGCAACCAAATGCTGTGGCTATAACTTTTAAACCTTTTTCCTAAATGAAACTTTATCAAATTTAATATGTGTATTTGCTTGAGGTACCCACAGTGATGAAATAGTCAGCATCTTTTCCAATGAGCAAATATTTGAAACCCACTGAAGAGTCAAAAGTTGGTTCTCTACATGATCGTATTAATAAACCATGGATTTGGGATTGTGGAAACCTGATGATAACAAAGATGAAGCAAAACTGACTTTAATACGTGTTTGCAGAGCTAGCTTCTGCGTGCTTGCAGAAAGTTTACTAAAAATAATAACAAAAAATCTGAGGGAAAATGGTTTTCAAATTTACATTTGGTCTGGGGTGAGGGGATTTGTTAAACGCAAACAAAAAGCACAATCAGTCTAGAGTAAAAAGCTATTTCTATGGGAGGTGAATCACCTTCCTTAACCCAATAAACAGAATTCTGAAGGAATGTGTTCCTTCCTTTAAAACCCAACACAGCATTGCCACAGATTTCAAGTGAAGATGGACTGGATTCTTCTTCTTCTAAGAAAAAGGAGAAACTCCTAAAAAAAAAGATCCCTCAAACCTCAAGAAAACATAAAACTATTGAGCAAACTGGTATTTCACAAGGTAAGTTTGTATAAGTTAACAGATAGAAACAACTGCAAAAAATAATAACACAGCATTATTAGATCACGTAGCTATAATGCATTTCTCCACCCTGCAGCCCTTCCTTTGCAGTTCCAGATTATGCTGGATAATATGCCTGTGACAATAAATGTGAAAGAGCTCTATCAGTGCCCTCTACGGAATGCCACAGGCCAATGGTCCCTACATATCCCTGATTGTGGAGCCTGAAGTCTCTTGGCTTTCACTGGAGGAGTTGCCTGCCTGCCTTGCTACGGTCATCCAACATGATCCCTCTCCAATGTCTACACGGACTGTGGGCTGTGTTTTTTTCAGTAGACCGAAAGTCTGAATGTGAGTGGCAAAGCCAAAATTGAAAGGGGCACACATCTTCAGTAAAGTAGCTACTTTCCAATACAAATCTGTAACAGAACTTTGCTGTCATGTTAGCTGCAAAATGAAATGCTAATTGATTTAAAAAATGGTATCACGACCTTCCCTCAGGTGACGCTGTTATCAGATTAATTGGTGTATATCGTTTGCAGTAATTGTTTCAGGTTTCTTTATTGATTTTTGTCTTCCAGATTGTTAATTTTAATACTATTAGCCTCTACATGAAATGCATATTTTGTCATGTAAATGAGAACAAAGATAGGAATTGAGTTATATAGATAAAACCCACAGTCTTGATTTATTAATACTGGAAGGTCACCATCTGGACAATTCCATAAAATAATGCATCTATATTGCTGCTAAATGGGAACTTTAACATCTGGATCCTATTATTCCAAATTTTCCTCATCCACCCACCATTGCAAGAGGAATTTCCTGACAAATCAGATTGCTGCCCAAAGGTAAAATGTTTTTCTCATTAGTGTACTTTAAATGAGCTCAAAAAGACTTAGAAATGAAGTCAGCATCAGCGTCATAGACAACTTTCCCATTTCTAATTATGCAGACTAAATAGGTCATACAAGTACCAACTAAAAAATGTCCATCTCTCCTCTGCTTCCCTCACAACACTCCCCCCACTCTGAGAGAGTAAGAATGCCTATCACCAACAAATCTAGCAGAAGAGTATTCTTCCACTACCTTTTCCATCTTACAGCATATGGTGAAAACTGCACACATAAAGAAAATAGCTGTGTAATAATTAGATTTATTGTGAGAGACTGACCTTGCTAGAACTTGTTCACTTGGCAATCCAAACTACCTGGCTCTTTAAAAATCTAGTTTATTTTAATGTAGATATATTCAAATACTCAAAAACATATGCATGGAAGAAATAATAAATTAGTTATTTGGGTTTCTTTAAGGTTTAAATTAATATGCTTATACATGATAGTACATTGGAAATTGGCAAGGATTTCAATATTAAGTAAATCAAACTTATTTTCAAGATTTGCTTCATTAGTTAGGTATAGAAATCAATACTGTCATAAATATGATGCTTCATCTTTCAACTATATTCCACAGTAGTTTCTCATTACTGCCACATGATGCAAGATACATTATCAGTAAAATGGGCAACTAGGCAACTACATATGGGACAAGAAGTAAGGCTTTTGTGTTTGAGACTGTTCTGAGACCCTTACAATTCCACCTATCTCAGATATTTTAAGATTTCTATTATATAAGGGGAGAACAACATTGTCTACATATATTTATTTTTCATTAACAGCTTTCATCAGCAAGCAAATTGTATTATAAGAATCAGATGAGTACCTGGTAGTCAGAATTTCCTTTGAGAAAATACAGATTCAGAACACTAATAAGCTTTTTCCTTCCTTTTCCACTTGATATGCTTGAATCCTGCCTTTATGTTGAGAAAAATCAATAGAATAGTCTTGGACAGGATAGAATGCTTTTTTCAAGGATGATAATTCTCTGACTAGCTCTCTTTGTTGCCATCCTAGACCACATAATGCAGTTGCAAATATATAACTGCCTGCATCTGACTGCATTAGAGGAGTGCAAAATTTGTGAGCAAAATGGAGAAATGAGAGCATTATGTGAGCACAGATGAAAGAACAGGCTTGTACAATGTGAATTAGCAGAACACAGGCTCCATATTTATTTTTGAAAATCTCAAATAACAATAATTATCAAAAATAGCTGAGGAAAGATAATTTTCTCTAATCTGCTTCCTCATTATATGGACATTAACCCCAAACTGTCACCTATCATGTAGAGGGAAATGCGGCCTACATTTTCTTTTAGTCCAAGACTTATTAGAACCCCCACCCTCCCCTTATTTTTTTGTTTCCCTCCCATGCTAGGGTCACACCATGTCACTTCATATGTAGCCACCTGGTAGAGGGCAAACTCTTCCCTCTTGCCAAAATTATCCACAGCTGAGCCTTGGTTGCTTTCCTGCAACTTTTTGCTCTTCCCTCCTTGAAATAGGAGCCTTTTTGAGTGAGTTGTGGTTTTTTTCCAGGAGGACTTTTTACATTCTCAATAAGCCTGGATAAGGCTCTTTTGGAAGGTATAGGCTGGTGCTGTTTCTCTTGTATCTCGTAAGTAGTCATTGCTTTTTATTTTGGGTGGGTTTTTTTTTTTCCTTTAGCAAGCTAATGAATGGGCCCTTTCCATTCTGCGCTGATTTTATGCTCCCTTTGACCTTCATTTCCTTTTCTTTCAAAAAGAAACCAAGCTTTTTTTTTTTTTTTTTCCATGTTTACATGTAAGAAAGAGAGTAGGTTTCGATCAGAGAAAAAGAGCCTTAAGTTTACCCCCTCCACTTGAAAGCAACATGTTCTACCTCTGTCTAATTTACTTCCTCTTTTGCTCCTAAGCATGCAAGCGTATTGTCACAGGCAGGTGAAAGCACTTGGTTTCTTCAGTATTAGCCGCTGTTGTGCCTAACCTATATGTGAACTATACAGGCATAAACCAAGCAGTCAGAAGGCAGATGGCAAGTAAGAGAAATGTGTAAGCAAGCAAAAGGAGAGGGCTGTTTTCTCTTTAGTAAGCATGTGGTTGTTTTTTGAATTTGACTTATTTAAATGTTTCCTACCAAATCAAACAAAAATGATATGCATATGAACGCAAGCATAATAACTGCCACCTGGAAGAACTGTAATGTAGAAATATAGACCTGCCTGTACTTAAGGGAGCAGTAGATGTATTTTTTTTTGTTGTTTATTTTTATGGCAAATGAACAATTTCCTGTATACATTAACTAAGTTGCTTAAATCCTAAATGCCACCATCTTTGCAGTTTCTGCTCCTAAATCAGGTTTCCTTATTTGATGCAACAATATATACTAGCTATTTTTCATCTGTCTTTTGTAAGTACCACATTTATCATTCAACTTCGTGTCTTAATGCTTATCCTATTGGTTAGTTTTCAAAGTACAGTAGATCATATTTTTGTAGTTATTATACTGATAGAAATTTGTGACTAGAATATTGCTGCATGATGTGCTTTTAAAGATCAAGAGTGTGTTTGGAAACTATACAAAAGTACCTGGATATGAAACATGAGGGCAGTTTTAACTTAACAGACAAACTTTTAAGTTATTTTGGTGGCAAACACTCTTAAGTTACCTAAAATGGAATAAATTCAATAAATCTTTTACTGACAGAGACCCACTGTGAGTGATGTTTGCTATTATAAAGTAACTTACATACATAGACAGGTAATAGTTGTGAGAATATATTATTCTCCCAGATAAACAGAGCATGAAGCAGAACTGCCAAAACTCAGTACAAAGTGAACTTCAGCTTCTGACACTGCTATTTTTACTGAAAGAAACTTTGCTTTAGTTCCTCTTTTACTGGAGGAGGCCTTTCTGCTGCCACGCAGCTATGTACTGAGATTGAGGCCCCAGCACATTTCTGGTGCAGATGTTTTGTGTATTTTAAAAAGTATTGCAAATACACAAAGCCCATCAAAAAGACTTATTAAAGGGTTGTGATGGTTGTAATTGTATTTGAGCTTCCCTAAATTAGGATAAATTTCATTTGTATTTCAATGTATATTTTTCTATATTATGTCACTCTGTAAATGTGACTGGCTCCTGTAAATTAATAGTTGGGAATGAAGCTTCAATTGCTGAAGGCTAAGTTACCCAAGTAGTAGAACTGTGACAAGTGTTGGCTGTTGGCATTTTTTTGTCTATGTAGTGCATATTAACTAACTTTAAGTACTGCTAAGGAGTATAATGCCAATGCAACACAGGGTGCATAGTTTTTAGACTCCTACAGGCTTTCCTAGGCGGATAGGGAACTTCACTCATCACTGTATGCATACTCAGAGTTCAAATCTTTCTCCACGCTGATTCAATACCAGTCTCATGCAAAATATTTTCAATTGAAAGCAAAGCCATGGACAGTCTGAGTGACTTCAGTCACTTCAGTGTTGTGTTCTTTATTCTAAATGTCTGTTGAAATCAGGAACATAAAATTGATGGGAAATACATACTTGAAAATCGCTGAACTTAGATGTTAATGTGAACAAAAATCATTGAATCATACAGTAGAACTGGTGTAGAAGAGAAGTTAAAGAGAACAGTAGTAAAGTAGTGCTGTATATGATTATAATGTACAATGCTCAGATAATGGGAATGCTCAGGCTTGGGTGTGTGTTTGCAAAGGTAAAGAGTTAGTGATAAGAAGCTAAAATCCTCAGTGAGCTGTGCTACACGTGATTTCATTAGATACTTCACCTGCATATATTTTATCACGATGAACTGTTTCTAGGTATAGCTGAAAAACCTGTTTCACAATCTCTGTATCGCAATTTTATGCTACTGTGAAACTCTAACAACAGTAAAACTGTCATAGATCAGGCAGTTTTATATATCCTATACTAAAACAATTTCTGTAAATTTTATCAGGGTTTCATTCTTCAGTGTTTAACAGACCTGCCAAATTGGGGGTTATGCTGCTCCAGAGCTGAGGAGCAATTGCCAAGAGATTTTGATCATGACAGTTATTGATGTCACTGCCATTAAGAAATTCAGTTATCAAAGACTGGATTTCAGTTTACAGATGACTTAGGGCAGATGGAAAAGCCAAGAAGATGTTTGTCTTCTTAAAATTCTGCCTGTCCAAAATATATGTGTAATCCCCATTATTTGTTTAGCATTTAACTTAAAACTCACATTGCTTTTTAAGGAATGGCCCTTTCTCAGATGCCTGTTTTTTTAAAGAACTATTGTATAGGGAGGTCAGGGGTGGAAGTCATGTCACTCTAGTTTCCTTAGGTTAGCAGAGAAGTCTGTGGTAGGGGAAAGGAAGT
>JASSUY010035523.1:0-10172 GCA_032466535.1 Forpus xanthops
GAAGTTGTGAATGCTCCATTGCTGGTGGTGTTCAAGGCCGGGTTGGACATAGCCTTGGGTGGCATGGTTTAGTGGGAAGTTTCCCTGCCCCTGGCAGGGGGGTTGGAACTAGATGATCTTAAGGTTCTTTCCAACCCTAACTATTCTATAATTCTATGATTCTATGCATATAACTCTGCAGGTATAGTATAACTATAGAAGTAGCTAGAGTGGTTGCTTTTGAAATTTTAAAGTTATGGTGTAGCTTCTCACAGGTGTATGAAAAGTTTTCTGTCTTTCCATAGACTGGGTACTTATGCAGCAATCTGCAGTTTCACGTAATCAAGCCAAAAAGAAAATAACATGATTTTAATAAACAAACAGCCCTAATTCTGGGACTACTAACACATGACCTTTCCCTTTGTAGTGTGGAAACTGATTTTTATATCCAAGATCAAAACACTTCACCTTCAGAGACAAAGGGAACGTATTTACAGCCTTTGGCAGAAAAATTGTTTGTACAGATGTCTGTGTGCCTTCTATATACATGTAACAAGTTGAAAGAGTGGCATATGATATCATCACAAACTCAGGTAATTTGGTAATGATTTGTAACCAGAATCTTCACTTCTGTAAGATCTTTAGATTTCTGTTTGACAAAGGAATTTTTGGAAGGTGAGGATGAGAAGGTGCCTAGCTAATACAGGCCACCTTTCACAAAAAAAGCAGCCCTCTGTAGGTGTGAAGATCAAATCCATTAAAAACTCCACCGTTTATGAAATAGACTTTTGTCTTTAATATTTGTTGATGTGTTCAAAACAATTCTATTCTCTTAAGCAACATACAGGCATCCTTAAAAATGCTTTTGAGGTCACCTCTTGGTTTAGATCATGTTGATACCCTTATCTGTGTGAAAACATAACTAAAATCAGTGGATGGCACTGTTGGCTTGCAGGTAGAGAATTCTCTCCTAAATTGTAAAATATATACAGATTTTAGGATTAGCTCTATATGGATTTATGTTTGACTAGCACTTGGTAGAATTTGTTATACTTAAGCAAATTTATCTTTCTTTAGAAATATCTATTTTCATGCTGGAACCCTCAAAACTGATGGTTAATTCTGACATTTCGTGGCCCATATTGTATTTGCAATAGAAAGTGTTTGAACACATATTAGACTGAAAAAAATAATCCCTATAATCACTGCAACTAATATACTAGGTCTTGAAATGCTGACAAATGTCTGATTTCACCTCTTCAGTCCTTAAGTACATAACATGAAGACTGTTTACTGAAATCTTGTGCAAATGACATTTTCCAATCTATAGGGACTTGCTCTCTCACTCATGCTTTTATGACTGTCTCAGCTGATCACAAGTTCCCTAAGAGCCCTTTAATACTCTGAGTGTCTTTGAAACAAGATATGACAGAGAAAACAATGTCACTGGAAAGCATAATGTGGTAGAGTATGCAGAGAACACCAACCCAATGACAAGGCAATGTCTTCACTGGAGTACAGCACGAGGAGCTACTTTAATGCTTGGCAGCATTTATTCTGTGCTACAGCTCAAGTACTGCATGCACTAGGAAGGGAGTATCCAGCAATTTTTTCTTGCACATATCTTATACTTGCCAAGCACATTTGCTGTATGTGCACAGGCTGAGGCTTGCATCCTTCACAATGGGGTTAATTCTATATAAAAATAAGTACACTTCAAGGTCTTACGTATGTTTTGAACACAAATCAAAACCGAGTCTCAATGTCAAACTTCATTTGAACCTACACTGTGAATACAGTCTTGTAGACTCTGTTTATAAGCTTGCACAAAGAGGAAAGATGAAGACTCATATCTGTGTGGTAGATGGACAAGGCACAGTATACTGAGGTATGCTGTGCCCATGCTGTGGCCTTTACAGCATAATCTGCAACCAAGTCAGCTAAGGGATCCTCTCCTGAGTGAAACCCCACATAATGTGGCAGTGACATCAGAAGTTTGCAAGTAAACCACAACTTATCCCATTGTTCTAACAGCACGGCACTTACCTGCAGGCTATCCCAAAATTACATGTGAGGCTATGCGGATATAAATCAAAAAGCCTGCTAAGGCTCCCAGGAGCTTGGAAGACTTTAGTACTTTGCCTGTGTGATGATTCTGGGCATAAGAGAAATACAGCCTGAGGGCCTGAAACAGCATGTGCTGAATACAAGAGAAAGATTTCCACTGAATTTGATGGGGTGCCTTTATCCTCAGACCTAAATTCCAGCTTGGACAGAAGCACAGCCAAGCCTGTAAATATCCAGGTAGGGGCAGAGGGAAGACATCTTCCTTCCTTTCTTCCTTTACATTAAGATTTCTTCAAAGACATTCATGTTTTTACATTTTATTGAAATTTTAAAAATATTTGCCATTTTAAGATAAAATAAAAAAAAAACCTAAAACCACTTCTGCTTTTTAAACCCTTGGTTTTAAAAAAAACCAGAATTGTAACTGTTGATAGTAGAGTTATGCTGCAACTCTAAGATACTAGTCAAGGTCCTAGAAAGTGGAATGCAGATAAGGATTGAGTAAAGGTGGCCTTTTTTGTTTGGTTTTATTTTTTTTCATTCACCTGCCATGCTGAGGAGATCACTCTGCCTCTCTTGGATTAAAAATAACATGAGCTAAAATACCCTCTAAGGGACTTTGTGCCTCAAAGGTCTTGAAGCTATCCTTTATCCTGACAGATAATGTATTTCTGGTGTGTCTGTTGCATCTCCACATCTTTTTCCTGAGCACCCACTGTTGTCATGGCAACAGTATCTATATGATGAAAAAAATAGTAAATAAATAAATAAACCCCCTTCTTTCAGAGTAAAGGAAAATCATGTTTGTTCTGTGCATGTGAGAAATACTTTTCTGCACCAGACATTTTAATATTACAAACACTTTCAAATTACCAGAATTGTGTTTAACTGTCCAGTTTTAGTCCCACAGATTTGAAGCTGGAATATGCTGAATCTGTCCAATCAACAACTGAGCTCACAGCTGGACATGCTGGCATAATAAGCAGCACTGACACCCTGAAATATATAATGAATGAGCATCTCTCCTCACTGCCCTCTGAAGGAAAATCTCCCCCAGAAATTTGGTACTTCTTTTATGCAGAAGGGCTGAAATTCCTTAATCCACAAGGATCAAATATTTCAAAATGCAGGTAGCAATACATTTCTTTCATGCAAGAAGTCCAGGCAGCGGGGACAATCTGTGCTGTAACTCTACTGTATGTGGAAAGATTCAGCTTCAAGAATACAACTGAAATGACATGTTTCTAAATGTAACCTGGGAATAATTGTGCTACCCAGTAAACCGGTACAAAACAGAGTCAACTCTTCTAGGCTCACGGCCTGAAAAGAAATAGCACAGATTTAATTCTCTCACTACTCAGTTCTATAAAGTTAATGCAACTATAGATTGACAAGAATATTATTTTTATTTAAGTTTACATAAGGCATCGTGCCTTATCCTACAAGGCAGACAGTCCCCATTGCTTCACGCATGGCTGCTCTGAGTTTACAAAACTCATCATATTGTTGTTGTCGCATCATCCTTCCCTGTGGCTGCTTACAAGGATCTCCACTCAATTCCCTTAGCCGAATTCTCATCTCAGTTGCATTGTCTATAAATAAATACCTTCACTGTGGTGCATAGTCATAACTACAAGTAGGATGTGCAAACTACACAGCTTGCTTTCACTTGCTACCGTTCTTCTCCCAAAACATTTGGAGGCAGCCTGTTTCATTACTGCATGGCAGAGTGTTTCTGCAAGGTCAAACTGTGACTTCCATGAGGCTTGTGCAGATTTCTTTCTTCTGGAAATACAATAGCTCCTCTGCCTGAGCACATATAAACACTGTTCCTCTGGATATTGTCATAGGTGTCTGAATCTGAAAGATTTAATTTCTTTCTGGCAATAGCAAACCCACTTGCTAATACAATTTGTCAGAGTTTTAATCAGTGCCACCAGGCTGCTCACAGAGCAGCTCCCAGACATCTGCCATGCATTTCCCACATTTGACAGGACTTTTCCCAAGACACATGCCATTTATCAGGAAGGGGGTGTGATGTTGCCTGTTACCAAAACCTGTTCATTTAATGTGTGTGTAACGAGATGGCTAATGCTCTGAGTTGGAGCACCTACCCTTAATAGACACAGATATGCACTAAATAACACCATTGGCTTTGAGTCATCCTGCACAAAAAATACATATACGCATTTGCATAAAAATAATTTTCCAAATATGATTAAAAATGGAATACAATATTTTTCTTTCGATTTTTATCGTGTAGCTCTGTCAGTCAGAGGAAAACAAAACCAGAAAAACGCATTGTGTGTCATTGTTGTAGTAATACTAGCACTGAGAAGTCCACAATACCTAAGCCCAAAGAATGCATTATAACTAAACATTACAAAGCTGAAAACAGCATTTGCAGAAAGGATGGAATTGCTAAAAGTGATGTGCAAGTTTGGGGTGAAGACTGTGCTGATCTGATAATAATGTTTCTGAGATCTATTCTACAGATTAATTCCAACCAATTTGTGATTTTTTGATGTCCTTGGCAAACTACAAACTCTTGCTTTGTGGTATAAGCAAGAGACCAAGACCTAAATCTTTTTAAGGCAGTCTTTCACCTTCCTTGTCACAATCAATATATATTCACCCTTGCTATCTTCTTTCTTATAAGCTCAAAACTGCTGGGACCACACTGTCCTCCAAGAACAAAACCCAGGATATTGAGCACTGCTTTCTCCAGTTGCACAGCTACCCAGATCTGTATTTCTCCAGATCTATGGCCTTTGATTTCCTTTTTTTTTTTTCTGGGATTTCCCTATAGCTATTCACTATAGACTGCTTGGTACAAAAAGCTACACCCCTGCTCAGTGATTTTAATATCAGGAACTCTGAGATGGTTTTCCTAGGTATATATCTTGTCAGAAAACCTCCTCATCCCATGCACATTTGTCCCCAGCCAGGGCCAGGCACCTTCATTACTTCCTTCACAAAAGGCCTGTTGTGCAAGCCCCAAAGATCCACAACATGTGCCTCATTGTGTTCCCACTGACCTGGCATGAAGGGCTACAGCAAACTGGAACAGTCTTTGAGTCTACATAGCTCATTGCCATACCATGCACAAGTGCTTCTGTGTCAGCAATTACCTGATCTGTACATTTATAGGATTAAAGGATCAAGTTTCTCTTACTAGGTCAGTTTACTCTGTTGTAATTAGCCTTACCATCTTACAATTAATCTCACACCAAAGCCCCAGACCTTAGCATGTCCCTAACTTTGGATATGATAAGATTTATATCCTACTGGTGTAATTGAAAATGAAGTTTGTAAACTTGTACAATTCTATGCTCAGATTTCATGTACAAAAAATAATTAAAATGGTAACTTAAGCTGGAATGTAAGAGTTTCACCTAACTCGAGGATACTGAATGTGTCGGGAGTTTCTAGTAAAATGCATATAAATCATAGAATCATGGGCTGGTTTGGGTTGGAAGGGACCATAAAGTTCATCCAGTTCCAAACCCCTGCCATTTCCAGGGACACCTTCCACTAGACGAGGTTGCTCAAAGCACCTTTCAACCTGGCCTTAGACACTGTCAGGGATGGGGCAGCCACAGCTTCTCTGGGCAATCTGTGCCAGGGCCTCACCACCCTCACAGGGAAGATTTTTTCCCTAATATCCAACCCAAATTTCCCCTCTCTAAGCTGAACTCTATTTCCCTTTGTTCGATCCCTGCATGCCCTTGCCTGAAGTCTCTCTCCAGATTTCTTGTCAGCCACTTTAGGGACTGGAAGCTGCTTTAAGGTTTCCTTGGAGTTTTCCCTTCTCGAGGCTGAACAAGCCCAACTGTTTCAGGCTGTCTCCATAGAAGTGCTTCAGCCCCCAGAGCATCTTTATGGCCTCCCATGAACTTGCTCCAACGGGTCCATGTAGGCAATACAACAGGGGAGCACACAGCACAGGCCTAGCAAATACAAGGTGTGTGTACACTTCAAAGTGTTCCTGCCAGGGAACACTTGGCACAGTAGATGATTTTAAACTGGAGCTATTTACCAGTGTTTTAAAGAGGAAATACCCTTATACAGCAATTACTGGTGTTACCATTTAACTTATCAGTAAAATTACTGTTAAGAAGACATTAATAATAGTAAAAGCTATCTTTGCTTAAGAAACACATTGGTGCTTTTAATGGCTTCCATCCGTAGTTTCTTAAAAGAAAGCCAAAAGTAAATATTTTAAAGAACCAATCTCTTTAGTTTTAAGTTGAATAGTTCAAGAATTTAATTTATTTTTTTCCCCATAAGATCTCTGTGTACCCTTGAATTTATAGATTATGACAGTCATTACTAGTAGACAAATATAAAAATTAAATGGAAACAGATATTTAGTATATTTCTATTTTATGTTGTGCAGATAGATTAGCAAGTTTCATGTGGTTTTACTTCAGAAGCAGTGATACGAGTATCTAGGAACTGTGAGAGAAAAAAAAAACAACAGGTCTATAATATATGTTAAATTAAATTGCTAGACATTTTAATCAGAATCTCTTATATTATTCTGGTATAAACTTATATATGGTGTAAACATAGCCCTCTACAAGATTAAACAGAATTCTAACCCTAGCAATCTGGAGGATCCTGTGAGATCATAGCACAGATGGGATGCATCTGCTCCTCTCTGGAAAAGTGGTCCAGTATATTTCTAAAAATGACAGTGGGCATCTAAGCACTGTTGGTGTAGTACAGAATGGACTCAGCATTAACAAGCATCAACCCTCCTTCACTCTTGCATTTGAAGTTGCAAATCCTCATGTCCCGCAACTGACCTTGATTCCTTTCCTAATACAGAAAATGTTCACCCCCTCTTTCTTCCCCATCCACTGCTGGGTAAATGTGTGCAGTGCATCACTGCTGAATGACCTACCTTCACTTTATCTTATCAAGCTGGCTAGATGTGAGCAAGGGCCCGTTTGAAAGCCCATATGCCATCAGGAAGGCTCATGGATTTGCTTGAGCATGCCATCAAGCAGCCACTGACCTGCCTACTATAGAGTGCCACGTTTCTTTGTGTCTATAGAGTACCAACAGCTGCAATCTAAGAACACACACTGACAGGAAAATGCTCCTGGTTTGTGTGCGCTGTGATTTTTTCCCCCTCTGCAGTAGACAACAGGATGATTCTGACTTTTAGCTTGAAATATCTGCAGAGGATATTAATCAGAGCTAGCTGTTGAGATGACTCAGTAAATTGAGTTAGACAGCTTCTTTCATGAGTGCCTCTATTAGATGTCCACCTTAGATGAGTCATTCTGCAACAATCACCTCAATTCCTCTCAAGT
The DNA here is from genome assembly GCA_032466535.1 of Forpus xanthops. Lineage (NCBI taxonomy): Eukaryota > Metazoa > Chordata > Aves > Psittaciformes > Psittacidae > Forpus > Forpus xanthops. The sequence goes on from JASSUY010035523.1 coordinate 7,371, forward strand.
GTAAAATATCTACTTTTATCAGCAAATACATGAGGCATTACTGAACATCACATCCTCAGTGCTTTGAAAATCCTAGAAGATTTTAATTGGAATTAACTGATGAGCATTCAGTGGAATCAAAGGCTACATCGTGATCCCAAACACCACTGTCTGTACTGCCAGCTAAGCTGTTTGATTCAGGGATCTTAAAGCTTGACTCATTAGTAACAAAGGAAATCAATACTACTAACACTCATTGGTACCGATGCTCTCTTCAGTATGAGCTGGATCTCCAAAACCCTTGCTGCAATTCTAAAGATTGTCTTGAAAAATTGATTACTTACCTCCTCTGCTGGATAATTCTTGACTCTGGTATTACAGGTCCCCCAGAAGTTAAACCACCAGCAGATACACTCACAACATCCCAAGTCTGAGACTTCTGTCCTGTTTCTGCCACTTCACAAAACTAGTAGATGAATAGTAAATTTAACTTGACCATAATTTGTCTCATGCATTGTTTTCTCCATTCTACAGCCATTATAGGCCTGTTGTGTAGTAGCTACAACAGCTGGAAGCTTTTTTTTTTTTTAATTATTTTTAACTGTGTTGTTAAAATAGTGAACAACTGCAATATGAAGGAATTTTTGAAGAAATTGATCACATGCAAATTAGATGATCTGGCAGTAACTCAAAGTCCTCTGATCTTAACTACCAGCAACTGTTAACAGTTAACTGGCAGTTAACTGTTGTTAGCCCTGGTCATTCATGCTCGGTGGTTTTCTAGGCACTATTCAGCAGCAGCTGGCCTCTGTTCTGCGCAAGAGAGGAAGGGGTAGCTGTCTGATGGGATATGAAGTTCCTTTCTTTTTTGGTTTGCTCTGGAAAAAGCATTCACAACAAAGCTAACGATGCCCTGTGTTGACAGAGGAATCAAATCACTCAAATAGAAAATAAGAAAGTTCACAAAACTGATGGCAAGTTATTATTTTCTTTTGCTTTCTGCGTCAGTGCTAGGCCAATTGCTGTGTATGCTTCACATATTTTTGCAACCATTTTTGCAGTTTGTTTTTATTACAATGTAATAGTTCTCAGAGAAATTTCATATGACCTAGACATCTATCATCGAGCCATCCTCCTTGTTTTCCTACAAGCAACTATTGGGGAAGGGCTAGATATTCTACGTGTGCTATTAATGTTGCAAACCACTCAAGTGAACTATATCCCTATTCAGGAGACTGAGACATCAGACTTGAGCTTGAGAATTAGGACACTTAGTTTCATTACACATCAAGTTGAAGAACAGCTGCTGAATCTGATGCTAATTTTTAAAATTAAATATGTGGAACCCCCTGATTATTTTCTTCCACTTGCAGTCCTTTCCTCTTTCCTGTCTGCCCTCAATTGCAACAAAATACTGATGTTTAATTTCAGAGGGGAAGACATTGTCAAGAAATGCACAGTTTCAAAAACCAGGCTACATGCTCAGCGACATTTGCATATTATGTATCTACAATAACTATGAGTAACCATAATAAAACCATAACTACTCACAAACCTATAGCTGCTCCACATCACCTTTCTCTGCCTTCTCTGCTATCAGCAGATCTTTCAGCAGTTGCATTCACTTCTCAGTTTGGCTTGTCTTCCCACTGCTAAGCTTCTACAGGGAACAGTGCTCTGCTCAGTGCGCTGTTTTTTGACTGCATGGGTCAGATTTGCACCCAGGGGCTCCTGTCCTGCCCTCAGTCCTGACATATGTCAGGAGGAAAAGGTATTTATCAAAGAATTTCACAAGCTTCACAGCCTGGCACATACAGTGGAAAAACAAGTACTGCTTCCATGATGTCTCTTACTGTTATAGAAGAGGCAAGAGACAAAAATTTCCTCATTCCTAAAATTTGGGGATAATATAATAAACCTAAAGGACTTGCAGCTGTCTTATTCTGTTAAAATAATCCAATAGCAAGGCACATTTATTCTGTGTAAGATCCCTCCTGGTTTGTTTTGTGTGGAACTACCAGCTTTAAGGTAATTATCTTTCAGGCTGGCTACAACCAGGATCATACATTCTTGAAATCACAAGAAGCACCTAATGTTGGGGGTTTTATTGCTTTGTATTAATTGGAAACTTTGACACTGCTCTCAATATCCTTAATGGATATTTGAGAGAAAAAAATCCCATCTTATTTTTCCATCTGAGATAAGCATGTTTTAATTTAAGCCACATAAAGGTCTGCCAAATAGCCAGACTTTGTAGCCACAATAAAGTACTTCTCTGCCACATTTGAGAGCCACAGGTCTACATGGTCAGTGACATACAAATCCTTGCTGAAGTAACAGCAAGAAAGTGGGTGGAAGCTTTGAGGAGCAAACCAAGTAATATAATCTCACATTTTGTTTGAACGGCATTAGGAGCTACATTGCTTTTTTTTTCTGACCCCAACCAAATGGAAGAAACACAAAAATTGCTGGGAAATAGTTTCAGTAAGCCAACAGCTTCCTATGTTTCTGCAGTGACTTTACAGCAGAATAAATAACTTAAAGAGGAGACACAGACATCTTACTGAAATCCACATCTAGTTGCATTAAGTGGCACACCCAAAAACCTGTGAAGGGTCTATCAGCTAGCTAACAGAAATGCTGCAAATCACAGCATATGAATATTTGTACATTGAAGCAAAAGTAGATTTCCATTTTGAAAGCCTCTCAGGAAACATCTTGATGGCTGGAGAAAAAGATTTGTGCTTTTAAATCTTCCTCTTGCATCAGACAGATGCACTTGGCTGCAAAAGTGGCAGACATTATTCTGGTTACAAGTCACAG